>JAECUM010019819.1:0-14057 GCA_016617855.1 Megalonaias nervosa
CTAGTTTACAGGGCCGGCCTTAGGCCGATTCGACCCAATCGTGTCCCACGCTCACAGAGGCCTCGCACGTTAGTAACTTTTAAAAATATATCAATATATGGAGAGAAAGTACTTTTAGAGCGATTGAATAAAGGTTTAAGTTCAATATCATATAAAACTTGTTTAAAAGTTTATTTCCAAATGGCGTTCTCAAAGGGGGCCCCGCGCGTAAATACAGGGGGCCCTATCAAAATGATCCAAATCGGGGCCTGCGTTTGGTAAGGCCGTTCCAGCTAGTTTATGTCGCGAGATTGTCATGCATTCTTTTCAGCTCTTGTTGTAAAGGGTACTAACTCTTACGAAAGTTGCGGTAACACATTGTTTGGTCATGTTCGTATTAGGATCATAATACGACGTTCCGATTTTTGCAGAATGGAGTTTAGGAATTCAAAAGAATCATCAAACTTAGTTCAGGAACAACAGAAGCCTGCTTTCGAGTATTTCAAACTATTTCGGTTCTAGTTTTGTCCTTGATGACTTCAACATAGTCAGTCAACAATAAATCGTCGCCAATATGAGATAGTTATTTACAGATATCTAGGAAAAACTGAGATATTTCGTGAAACTTGAATCGATTCATTATTTTGTGTCACTCAGTATATATTTTCATGCATCATATATAATAAACATGAATGCATTTAAAGCAAATATGGATATAACATAAGGTACAAAAACGAAGATGAATGTAAAGTTAGCACAAAATATCCGTAACCCCCAATCCCAATCCTCTCTCATCCCCCCAGTCCTTTGAAGGACACACGCTACTAATTGTATGGAAAAATGGGAAACAGCCTGGAAATGGGTGAACATTAAATAGAGTATATATGGGTTTGGCTGGCCAGGATTGGTTAATAATGTAAGTTATGTTTCAGGAAAAAGAATCTTTTGAGAGCTTATCCTAGTTGTAAGTGAAAAAAAAATAGAGACATTGTTTTATTGATGGAATTCCAGTCCTTTAACAGTCTTGAGTTTGGAACACTCATTACTAAATATAGCACCTGACTCTTTACTGCGGAATTGGAAGCACATGTTTCAAACACATGCAGGTCCAGAAAAAACCGCGGCTCATATCCTGTCCTCTACACAGAAGCTGACATCCAGGTTTCATCTATACTGATAAATATAGGTTTGATCATGGGCACTCAGAAATTTTAAGCTATTGAATTTTTAATATCATGGTGTTTGCATAGTTTTACTATGGGAATTGAATTAGTACCGTGACTCCTGAAGGACACACGGTACTAATGGTATGGAAAAATGGGAACCAGTCTGGAAATGGGTGAACATTTAATACAGTATATATGGGTTTGGGTGGTCAGGATTGGTTAATAATGTAAGTTATGTTTTAGGAAAAAGAATCTTTTGAGAGCTTATCCTAGTTGTAAGTGAAAAAAATAGAGACATTGTTTTATTGATGGAATTCCAGTCCTTTAACAGTCTTTAGTTTGGAAGACTCATTACTAAAATTAGCACCTGACTCTTTGGTGCGGAATTGAAAGCACATGTTTCAAACACACGCAGGTCCAGAAAATGCCGCGGCTCATATCCTTTCCTCTACACAGAAGCTGACATCCAGGTTTCATCTATACTGATAAATATAGGTTTGATCATGGGCACTCAGAAATTTTAAGTTATTGAATTTTTAATATCATGGTGTTTGCATAGATTTACTATGGGAACTGAATTAGTACCGTGACTCCTATAGACAGCTACTGCAATACAGTGATTCCACATATGCAGGTGTAATTAACATTACCATAGTTGCAATCATATGGTTCTATTTGTGGATAACAAGCAAAAGTAATACCTTTTGTAAATCACAGAGTGACTTTCAGTGGGATATTAAACACATATTCAGATATATCAACTGCTGCCAAGAAGGGGGGGGGGAGGGGGAACAGGGTGTAGATTTGACTATGTTAGGTGGAGTGTTTTGCACTTTGGTTCATATCTAAGCAATACATATATAAAATTTATGCAATTTACCATCTTTAGAGTAATTATAGTAAGCAATATGATATTTCCGAGTTGTGTTTTGAAACATAATGCATCAGATATGATCACTTAGGTCACTTCCACCATGCTTAATGGGGATGACCTCTCATGACTTTGCACCCCACTAATTTCTTTCAGTGAATGTTTTGAAATTTCATATTTTGCATTTTAATGGACTTATGTCTACCTTACTTTAGTTTTAAATTATATGTCTTCTGGGAGGAATTTTAGGTAATTTTTGTCATTTAAATCTCTTTTTCTGTAATAATACATGTACATGTAGATGGTCACCTTGACCTTTAATCCCTTAATTACATAATATGACAAGGCTGGTCATATATTTCAGTATTAAATTGAAGAGAGATAAATGGTGATATTAGAAAAGATGACTCTTATTAGACAGCTTTATTTTAATATTTTTTCTGATTTTCTTAAATAAAGCTCATATATTTAAATGTTGCCTGAAATGCACCATTCCTCTTTAGGTGAAAATGAACTTGCAATATAATTTAATATTCACTAATGTAATCTTTGACAAGCAGAACTATGCACATTGCTTACTTATGTATTAAACTACTATTCCTAGGGCCGTCAAGAAAATCAAGGGTGGATATAGGACACACGGTACTAATGATATGGAAAAATGGGAACCAGTCTGGAAATGGGTGAACATTTAATAGAGTATATATGGGTTTGGGTGGCCAGGATTGGTTAATAATGTAAGTTATGTTTTAGGAAAAAGAATCTTTTGAGAGCTTATCCTAGTTGTAAGTGAAAAAAAATAGAGACATTATTTTATTGATGGAATTCCAGTCCTTTAACAGTCTTGAGTTTGGAACACTCATTACTAAAATTAGCACCTGACTCTTAGGTGCTGAAATGAAAGCACATGTTTCAAACACACGCAGGTCCAGAAAATGCCGGGCTCATACCCTTTCCTCTACACAGAAGCTGACATCCAGGTTTCATCTATACTGATAAATATAGGTTTGATCATGGGCACTCAGAAATTTTAAGTTACTGAATTTTTAATATCACGGTGTTTGCATAGGTTTACTATGGGAACTGAATTAGTACCGTGAATCCTGAAGATAATTTCAGGGCCAGTAACCTACCTCATTTAGCCAGGCTAACACATGTATCAACAGATTCACCTCCCTTGACGTAATTATTGGCGTTTCGATTACTGTTGGCAAGGTCTGGGTCAGGACACAACAGGAAATCTGTGCATATTTAAAGAGTTATTATAAATGTCCTTGTTTTAATAATCAGCAAGCTGTCACGATAGCTAATACTTGGTTGGAGTTCTTTACTTGGTTGGAGTTCTTTACTTGACGTCTTGTTGTTGTTGGAGTTTAAATTAAGTTGCTGTTGTTTCTGTAACGGTTTTGTTTTTATGGGGTGGAGTTGTTGGCATCACGCCCAAACCCCAACCTGGAGGACCTAGCTGGAAGAGATGGGAGTTTCCTGGGGCGAACCTTATGTTGCAGCCTTATCTCCTAGACGGGACGAAGAGGACTAACTAACTTACTAACTTGCTTTAACAATAACAACAACAACAACAACAACAACAATAATAATAATAATAATAATAATAATAATAATAATAATACCCCTCTCCCCCCCAAAAACCCATGTGCACACAATTTTTAATTATTCTTGTACTCAAATTATGAACGAACATTTCTGAAAACAATGGCGTATACATTCCCTGGTACTTTCTGGGTGCTCTGGGAATAGTTTCATGCAAACCTTGCCAACAATGTAAAGAAGACCAAACTTATATGATTTGTGATGTCTTGAAATACGTTACATGCTGTACTTGAGTTGTCAGGTGGTACTTTGTTATACGATTAAAGTGTGTAAACAAGGCAGACAAGCAAGGGGTGTGGTGGGGGTGGGGATGGGGCAACAAGAGCTAGGAGCGGACCGGGTGTTTCTTACCCCAGGGCCAGTGATCGCTCTCTACGGCCCTGTGTGTAAATGGGCCTTATAGGAAGGTAACGTATAGGGTCATTGCCTGTTCATATAGGTTACAGTGATCTTTTTGTGGTACTGATGTATAGTAAACTTGAGTCTGCTTACGGACCCCTCCTGTGGTCTAGGTGGTTAGTGTGTCCGCCTCAGATGCGGGAGGTCGCGGGTTCGAACCACGGCCGAGTCATACCAAAGACTTATACAAATGGTACAAGCAGCTGACTCGCTTGGCACTCAGCATTAAGAGGTTAGCGTTAGGACTGGTCGGCCTGGTGTCAGGATAATGTGACCGTGTGGGACATGATGCTACATGTCTGTGGCATGATGCCCCAGTACTAGACATCACTATGAACTGCCACACTGCAGACATTGTAGCGATATGACTGAAAATTGTTAAAGCCACGTTAAAAATCCAAATCACACACACACACACACACACACACACACACACACAGACAGAGTCTGCATACTGGCTCAGTCAACTGTACACATCAGTCGACAATGTCAACTATATGAAAACTACACCTAATAGAAAGCCTGGGTTGAGGTGTGTGACCTTTCGTTAGTATATTATGCGGCTTTATCTTTATATTCAGTGATTTCTTCATTATATATTGTTGTTTCTTTATTATGTGCAGTGGTTTTGTTGTCACATGCAGATGTTTCGTAGTTATATGCTGTCGTTTTGCTATTATATGCAGTGGTTATAACGTTTGACGTCATAGTTTTGTCGTTATATGCGGTTTTCTGTCGTTATCTGCAGTTATATTGGGTACTTTTCTGCTGTTGTTATTATTGACCGCTTTAATTATATTCCTAATTTTGGGTGCTTTACTCCTATTCTTTATATTCGGTACTTACTAATGTTGTTTATATTTGGTGTTTTACTCATGTTGTTTATATTCGGTGCTTCACTCATGTTGTTTATATTCGGTGCTCGAAGTATCCTGAAGTGAACTACTACGAAAACATAATATTTATCCTTGTTTTCAGAAACGCTTTACCCAAGGACCGTCTCCATCATGTAAATATAAGAAGAACTGTACCCTGGACTGAGACATCTGGAAATGTCGTCTGCAAAATGATCAGTATTTGAATGCACTGTATGGAAAACTCAGTGATTCAAAAACAGTAGAACATATACGGTTGAGGAACACCACACAGTTAGAATATGATTCGAATCAGAAGTATATGTACAACCAACATATAACCTGTTAGTGAGATATAAAATAGGGTGAGGATGGAGGTTTGAGATTTCTGATACTGATTATGGTCCATACTTTCAATACTTTATGACTCTAAATGCGCTGCACGCTACCATACACCCGCTGTGACGCAAGCGAAGGTCGAGGCCGTTACACCCATAGAGTTTCCGTCAAGATCCACAAACCGCGTAGCAAGTGGGTTTTAGAGTGGTTACTAACCCACCAGGTTTTGTTGTAGCACCGTGATATATTGATAAGCGTCAGCAACGCAGAAAAGTTACTCTCTGTTAGACAATTGCAGTGGAATATTATATAATGTCCTCCGAAGAACTACCGTTTGACACATATATAACGAAACAACAACAAACGCATATTATTAACATTTACGGACTTTACTCAGCTCAGCGCTGCGACAGTGTGGATCTGATCAGATTTGCCATCGAAGCAGACGTAACTGAGTTTACCAGCCGGTTTGTTGCTGACGTTGATCCGACTTCTGATTTTCCAAGGTCAAACTGAGAAACTTTAAACAACTTACGTAGACATACACGATCTTATTAGAAAGCCAAGAAGCGCTATCGCAAACAGCCTGGCTGAAACCAGTGAGAATCAGGGAATCAGAGACTCAAAGTTGTCGAGGTTTACTGTGAAAGACTATGTTGATACTATCAATAGAGATAACAAATAAATGGATGATAAGATGGCAGAGGTGCCCTCGCCACCATGCGTAGTAAATGCATGCAACAGATTCAGTTGGATATTAACAAAAGAAGGATCTGAAAAATAAAATGGTGTGGAAAATGGTCAATTTCTTTTCGTTAGTCGGGGACGGTTTTGAAACACCTAATCATAATATCTTAAAGTTGCACGAGGCTGCATCTTATGTGTTTATTATAAATTAATATAGAGGTGTGTTGGGTTTAATGACAATAATAATAAATAATTCAATGTTTTGTTTAATAATGGCAATTATTACAGAAGACAATACGAAATAATGTTTCAAATAGGTAGAGATGAGATTCATTTCCAAGGAGGCCTTTCACGTTTGATTTTAAGATCAGGTCTACAATAGCATGTTAGAAATGGATCCTACTGGGATGAGGAGATTGCAGATTTTGCCAGTGGTGTATTAAATCATGTAGCCAGTGATGCTACCATCGATAGTAGCTAGTGACTCTTGGAAACTAATATCTGTATCGGAGTGGTGTTAATAAACCATCGTATATACTGAAATATAATCTTGTTCAGGGCCAAATAAAAATCAACAGCTGAAACCCGGTGATGTACCAATACCAACTGGAGACCAGCTTGGTGTTACATCAGGCGAAAAACAATATTAAAAAAAGCTTGGTTGCTGACTGCAGTGCCACGTGTGAAAACACTCAGGGATTGATTATACAATGACGAAATTAAGATCACCGACAAATCGATTCCGGTTGCATTCCCAGTTAATGTTGCACCAATACTGGCCAGATCAAGAAGGCACAAAACTAGTCTATCATTTAAAAGAGCGTACTTGTCTGTGTAACAATTCTTGGGATAAGACGAGTACAATTATTTAAATGCGCAAACCAAGGGGAAATCAGTATGCTCTTAAGTGAATGTCGAGTCCCAGAACCCCTAATGACTGGAGATTTACATATTTTCCAAATATCTGTTTTCTATTGTTGCTTGGTATGGTTTTTATGGTACAAAGCAAGAAAGAGTAATTTCTTAAAAATGCATGTGCGTGTTGCACCTGATCAAGGCTAGTCAACTGACACTTCGCGATCAAAATTATTAATAGAACTACAATATACTTGCCAACGTGATAAAATAATCGAAGCGGAGCAACAACTGCAATATGAAATCACGAAGAGAACACTGTTGCACATGAAATATGAATGCGTATGATTGGTGGTAGATGGTGTTTGTGGAACCACCGCCGCTACCACCTTTGGTCCTGGTATTACTCGAATTCTGACCCCAGCACTCATTATAGGTACACCAGTTGGATTTGCTCTCAGAGTTATATTATTAGCAACCGGTGTCGATTGCGGTGCTGGTACATTTATTTCATTACAGTTGCATTAACGAATTCGCGCTGATTCTGAACTTCTAGCTGCCACATAAAGTAGTCTCACTGGAATCAGATAGACTCTATTCGATGGCTCTTGAGGATAAGATAATGAGTATCACTGAATTCGAAATGATGCTGGTCGAAATGGAAAGCCTCCATGCACAGATACGAAACCGCTGGGTTCGTGATTCAAAATAGATAACTTTACAGGTAATCAAAATCGATTAACTGTTTACCAGTTGAGTTTGTTTCGCAAAATCGTTTGTGATGAAAAGATACCATCAACAAATTTCGCAAATTGCGCAAACGTCGTTGACGGGAGCGAGTAATATCCAGTACGTTTGGGAAGAGTATCGTTTTAGAAATGTAAACGTCGAGAACAATACACTGTATATACAAAGACGGGATCGTCTGCACTGGCGGCGGCAGCGTTATGAAGGTGATATTGCTGTTGACGTTTACGCTAATATAGGGTGCAGTAATTGTATTTCCATAAAATAATAACGGCTACATCATCGTAAACTAGACGATTTTACAACGCTTTCCCACTAGAGTTAGAGTTATTTTTTACTGCCTGGAACCAAATTCACTCACGTGTGAAGGAATGGTAGAAATATCATGGGGTATGAATTCTTATGAAAGTAAATCGTGAACGGTAAATGGATTATAAATTTTTGGGAATTGCATCTGTGGAAAAATAATTATTAAAAAGAATCGCAAAGGTAGTTATGTAAATATAACTCGTATTCTATTTTTAAAAATGCAGACATCAAGTATGTGATTTTCCGTTTTGGACGACCCTTATACTTAATATTTGCTTGCCAATCGGTTAACTTCGTCTGTTACCCAGATCAATTAGCTTTTAGGTTCTCTTGACACCACTCTGAGAGACGATAACGTTCATGATCCCTAAGACGGATATTTTTCGTTCGAGTCTCAGCTTCTGCCAACTTGGATATGTGAGAAAGCTTGTCAGTAGCTTCTCGTGGGTCGATGGTTCTTTCCTGGTTTTCCCGGGTTCTTCCTCCGCCATTTATACTGGCCGCCATGTATAGCCTGTCTTGAGCTGAAAAATGGTGCTAAAACCTACAACAACAACAACTGATAATTTTAAAGCAAGATCAAGATGCAGTCGATTATTTGGTTGCAAAGCAGATATTAAACCGGAAGTATTTGTTGGGTCGCTTTGTTCTGTACTGCCACCTATCGAATTAAAGGAACGCTAATGAATATCATTCCTCATTGAACTGATGCAAAATATTTCAGTTTTGCTTTGCCCTTCTATGACAAGGCAACATTCCATTAAAGTAGCGGAAATTAAGTCAATTAACTTTCAAACAACTAATAATCAATTAATTAGTTTACGTCGTATCCTTGAGCTCCTTTAGCATATTAGATTTCATGTTTACTGCAAGATTCTTTAAAGAAAAACCCTTTCTATTTTATTTTCTTCCCTCCGTTAGAAAAAAAGTTTTCCAGGATTTTGGTTTTCAATGCTATTTATCTTTTCCTAATTGATTTGTTTGTTTCCTTTTATCTGTTGTACTCGGTAACTATCAAATTTAATTCCTTCCTCCACCATTAATACTGGCCGCCATGTATAGCCTATCTTGTGCTGAAAAATGGCGTTAAACCCTATAACAACAACAACAACAACCAGTGTTTCTTTGAAAGGTTTTGCAACCAACCAGGTAACTTGCATTAAATCCGTTAAAGCTATAAATAGAAGAAAAAAAAAACAAAAAACATTTGTTGCAGCCCTATGATTTCCAAGCACTTGCTATATGCATCCCACCTGAAGCTGCTGTCTTGCTAACCTCTACCAAGTTACAAAATGTCTATATATATTTCTATACTTTCTTCTAACACCTCTGTAATGTTCCTTTTCCTTGTTGATTTATCATAACATTTTTAATGGGTTGACCTTTTGCAATTAAAATTGTATGCCATTGAATGTAGCTGGCTATGTAGGATAGTAAACTGTGACTAACTTGATGTCTTTTTCAATATCCATTTTTAATCTATTAAGATTTTAAACAACGTCCTTAAAATGTGTACTGTAATTAAGTGGTAGAGCTGAATTTAATGTTGCATGGTAAATAGTGTTAGTTATATTGTTTTTCTCACTTGCTATTGATTTCTTGAAATCATATATGAATCAAAGTATTTCTATAAGTGGACATCCCAGTGCTTCTTGCAAAATTATCATTACTTGTTTTTTTATTCGCATTGTTCCCAGGTTGACCGGGTAATAGATTATGTTTGAGTTACTTGTTGGCTACTGATTTCTTTCATTAGTGTTGTCTGGTTCTAGTTTAATATTTTGTGCACTAACGTTTCAAATTCTTGCGACCGTTTAACAGGTTCAACTACGGTTTTCTTTTGTGACGCTAAATTTTATGGTTTCCCTCCCACTTGAAATATCTGCAATTTTGCATTATCCATTTTCCATTATGTTTGCAACAAAATGAACCATTGAGGTAATATGATTCTAAAGCAAGTTGAAAATGTGTCAATACAATCATCGTTTCTAAAATTGCCCTTTATTAGCATGTTCAATGATGAAAGTAGTACAATTTCATTAGCACGGTTACTTGGGTTAAGTAATGTAAAATAATTGGTGGAAAAGACATTTCTAAAATGCGACATCAACAAAAACATGATTGCTGAACCTTGCTATATGTGATTTCTCAAGACTTGAAACAGAATAATACGAATTTTGTTTCTAATTTGAAGCCGAGATAATGGAAGACATGCAAATAAATACAATAATCAAATGTAGCTCTCTGCTGAAAAATAAAATATCTCACTTGTACGGTTGAAATTTTAAACGTTATGAAAAGGAACATTAAATCTGATACAAATTTAAAGATGATTTCTGTTCCTCAATTACATTGCATCAATATTGCATATAGTTTGTGCAAAACCCACAAGTGCTGATATAAGGGGTCTAACTTTGTCCTAAAACTCTTAACGCAGATACACATTCAGAATCAGACCCACACACCGGTACTACAAAAGACAGTGGTGTTGGTGGTGCTGGGAGATATTACCTGTCTGAATGACGTTGGCTATTCGATATGTGCTGATCAACCAATTTACCCCACAGAACTCGAGAGTCTCATGACTTTCTTTGATGTGTGTAATATAGGACAGAAACGATCATGATGACTGATTTATATCTGTCCGTTTATTATATGGTGTGTATAATCAGAAAGCGAATCTCTAAAGGGTTCCTTGTAAAGGGTGGACCCTACCTTGAGACAATTACTTCTCATTGGGTCAGTTCTGTATATTGTTGGAATATCATTTATTTTGTTGTCAGTTATCCGAACTGTATCAATCCGCTTACAATGTTTATTCCTTTCTGATCAGAGACGTCTATAAGTGAGATTTTTAACACTTCTTTGGTTTTTGTGTCATTTGGCAACTTTTTCATATGGAAATGAGGGTTCCGACAAGAAGAGTGTCCAGGAGTAGTAATAGGGGATACTTTAGCGTCAATGGGACTTCCATGCAAAATACCCCCTAGGACACTTTGGCGTCACGATTTTTCCGAGAAAATGGCACACCCTGGGACACTATAGCGTCAATGGGAATTTTGTATAGCGACAAGAGGAATGGAACAGGTCGGATGACGTCACGGTACTGGACACTTGTAACAATGTAGCAAGGGACTGACCTGAATACGCTTAGCTACCACTCTAGGGAGGGACAAATACAATAGAGAGAGAGACAGAGACATAGATAAACATATAGATAACACACATAGATAGGCAAGAAAGAATAAATATCTTTTCGAGGCATATGAAAGTGGCCCTGAAAAGGGCCTTTGGTTTTTTTTCTTCTATTTTCTCCAGTTCTTCCACCAGCTTCTTAATTTTCCAATGATTCCTTTCTTCTTCTTCTTATTTTCTTCTTCTGGTATCCAGTCTGGATGTCCCATAGCTCTAAATGTTTGCTGTATTTTCATCCAGTTTTGATTTAGTTTTTCAAACTCTTCTTTTCTCTTTCTGTTTTCTTTCTCCTTTCTCTCTTTTATCCAGATGTCTTTTATTTTCTTTGCCTCTTCTTCCATTACGTTTTTCATCTTGTCTTCTGCTTTTTTTAATTGTTGTAATCCCCACAAGACAAAAGACCACTCAGTAAAATTTGCTTGGTCTTCTAAAAAACACCTCACTTTGATTACATTAAGTGCTTTCTTCAATATCCCCACTCTTACATACTTTGACTTTATGAATCCTCTTATTTTGTCCACCTCCTCTTCTATCATTCCTGCCACCTGATCCCTGACTACTTTCAGGCTAGTGACTTGACTGGTCACAAAGTCTTGGCTGTCTGAATAGCTCCATTCTTTTTCAAGCCTTTCCACTACGTAGGCTGCATCCATCATCCAAAAATAACTGTGTCTTAACTGGTTAAACAATTCCATCTTGTGTTGACTAGTCAACGCGGATAGCCAGACTGACGAGCGTTCCGCGTTATATACGTTAAGCACGGACGTGAACGAAAACATTCCTTACACTCACTTCACATATTATCTACTATCCACACAAACGTACGCGAATGCATAAAACACACACATTATACTATCCACACAAACGGGAAGAGAAGAAAAAACACACCATATCTACTATCCACACCAACGAATGAGAATGCATAAACACACATATATACTATAGACAATAACAAACGCGAATGCATAAAACACACATATATACTATCCACACAAACGATCGAGAATGCATAAAACACAGATATATACTATCCACACCAATGAACGAGAATGCATAAAACACACCATACCTACTATCCACACCAACAAATGCGAATGTATAAACACACACACACATATACTATCCACACCAACGAACGCGAAAGCATAAAACATACACACTATACTATCCACACCAACGAACGCGAACGTATAAAACACACCATATCTACTATCCACACAAATGAACGCGAACGCAAACGCACACACACACACATCAGTGAACGAGTGAGTGTTTATAGTCACACTACTCTACATTCACACAAATTGGCAACTTGAATAGTGTCTCTTTTCTAGAGATCTGGCTAGCCCTGAGAAGGGCTGTTTTTAAAACTCCAAATACACCTCATAATGTCTGCACCTTCCTGGTCGGACACCACACACGCATCGTCTGCTCCAGTCCTGCTCCCAATTGATATGTGTGTTTGGGAGCGCAGAGGGGGGTTGACTGGCTTCACTATCCCACTCCTCAGTTTGAGGGATAGTGAACACTTGCTCTCTCCTTCTTCTATTCCACACCCTGGGATGATTTTGCTGACGCCGAGGTTCCCACTCTTGCCTCTTTTTTTCCAATTCCTCCATTGCCTCCTCCTCCAAGTTTTCTGCCTGATAGACAGCGACTCTTGGTACTGGTGGTATTGGTGGCAGAGGCTGTGGATGTCTTTATTGTGGTGCTGCTACTGTCTTTGGAGGCGTCCTCACCTCAGGCTTGACCTCACACAGAGGTCTTAGCATGAGGTGAGGCAGGATCCCTCGCTTCTTTTCCTTCTCCTCTTCTTTTTTTTCTCCTCTTCCTCCTCCTCTATCCTGGCTTCTTCGGCTATAGCCTCCATAGCCAGCTCATCCAAAATGCGTCTGGCATACTCCAGGTGCATTTGCAGCTCCAACAATTTCGCTATTCTGTTACTCATCTTCTTCCAAGTTAACAGGTCAACGATGGGTAGCCAGACTGACGCGCTCTTGGCTTTATATCCCTGGAGCACGGACGTGAAGGTAAACATCCCCTTTCACCAAAACTTAAATTAACCATAATCAAAAAAACATGAAAAAGAAACACTCACGTTGACTTTTTTTACTTACAAACACAGACATACATTATCTGACAAGACAGAGAAAGTAAGTGCTTATAGACAAGCTTCTTTTTTCTTAACACACACACACACACACACACACACACACACACACACACACACACACACACACACACACACACACACACAGAAATTTGTTTTGGCAATTTGAATTAGTGTGTCTTTACTAGAGTATTGGGGTAGCCTTGAAAAGGCATGTTTTTTGTTAACGGGGAGTGATGGGAATCTTTTTTGGCTGTCTAAGATTGCGTCCCCGTCTGGCAGCAGGCTTTCCTATACGATACGGCCTGCTTCTGCGGAAAGAGAAGGAGAACTCCTTGGTGTGCACACGACAGTCGACAAAACTTCTGTCTGGTTCTTGCTGCTGCTGCTGCTGTTGCTGCTGCTGCTGCTGTTGTTGTTGCTGTTCTATCTGTTTCTGAAGTCTGTACTTCTCTGTCCATTCTTCTTGTTCTTTCTTGATTTCCTCTCTGAAGACCTCTTCTATCAGGTCTTGGGCTATTGCTAACATCCTGACATTCTCTATTTCTTCAGGCTTAAGTATCAGGTTTAGCCTGACACGATGTAAACTGACGTAAGCTTTGTTCAGCTTCGATAGTCTGGAAGGCATCTTCATAGGATGACCAGACTGGAGACCAACCCGCTTTATATGGTTCAAACGCGGACGCGATAGAAAACATCCGTACTAGGTTTTTTTTTTTGTTTGCGTCGGAACGCTATGATAGCGAATGTCATGGTGAGGGATAGAGAGAAAGTCAAAGAGCATATATTGACAGTCTTTTTTTGAAAACAAACGACAGACACATTTTTTCAAAACACAACATTTTTTATTCAAACAAACAATCAACTACTAACAATTAACAAGTAACAATAACATTAAACAAATTATTTTTGACAAGGTTGACAACGTTGTGAAA
>JAECUM010019820.1:0-12603 GCA_016617855.1 Megalonaias nervosa
TAGGATGGAGTGTCGGACAAAACACTTAAAATCAGAGACTATGACATATTTTTACAATCAAAGGCCCACATTCTTACCATCCAACCAACCCTTATCATGCCGAACCCACCCTTACAAACAAAATGGATGAAGAAAATGGGACCTATGCTATGGCCATTAATACATATAAGTTCAACCCAACACCCACATTTATAAACAAAACTGACGAGGAAAGGTAGAAATATTTAACGGTCACTCACCACGTTCTTCTATACCAAAACTCACATTTAGAAACAAAACAGATGAGAGAACGGTGGGTTATGCTTTGGTCACTAACAAATATATTTACCAATCAACACCTACCATTATGAAAAAATCAGATGAGGGAAAGGGGAGTTATAATCACTGACACACCTATTTACCACCCAGCATCCACTGACATACATTTTAAAACAGATAAGTCAAATAATGTATTTTGTATATTAACTACTTACAATCAAATTCCCACACAATTCCAAACAAACTCATAAGGGAATGGAAGGTATATTCCATACAACTACATTTAATCCAACATTTACGAGAGGGTGGGCGATGTATATTTTTTGGTCTTTGAATACAAACAAAGGCGGAGACATAGACACATAAAATACATGAAAAAAAATATAGAAGCAAAATTGTTTCTAGAATACAGTGTGGCCCTGAGGACAATTGGGTCAACCATAAGAAGTTAGAATAGCCCAGGTCGGGATCCACAGCCAGCTCACCTAATAATCTGTCAGTCCTGCTTCCATACATCGGTCTTCATTGATTGTGAAAGTTCTCCACGTTTGGCACCAATTTTTCTGGTTGTTGCTGCTGGTGTGTGGTTCCTGTTCTTGCTCGTATTTCTACTGTTAATGATGCAGCTGCTCTTCTGGTTCGTTTTCCTCATCAATGACTTCTCACTGGACAGGTTTTTTTGGTGAATTTTCTTCCGACAATGACCTATTACAGAAAAATGAGAATAATTTTACACAAAAGATACAAATAAAAAGTAACTAACGATTTTTGTGGAAAGCATGCTTGTGAGATTTTGCCTGAGGTATTCAGGGTTATTCCTTATATAACTGGTGGCTTTGATACTGAACCGACACTGCAACCAACCCCTCTTTTTTACATTCAATTCTGACAGCAAAGGGCTAATTTGAATATATTTCTGTGACAAGGCGGCTAAAAATATCAGTATGTGCTGTACGCATGAATAAAATTCACTAGTACTGTAACAGATTAGGATACTTTTCATCACACGTCAACCATCTCGATTTTTAGATTATTTACCTCTGTAGCAAACATACGTGAATACGTAAGCCAAGTCGGCTGTTCATTAGCAGCCCAAGTTACGCCTTTGACTTCCAGTGCTAGTCTAACTGTGACAGGCAGTCACCAAACAAGCCAACCCATTCTCAAGCCTAACTGAAAGTAAATGTAAACCACACTACATACTTAGCTTCTGAGTGAATTTATAAACGCTAGGCGTATGATAATTAGGCTCATACCTTCTACCTTAAAAATTAGGGCGGTGACAATATAAGAAACTATCGAGTGAGACCTGAGATTCATTCGCATCCCATGGGCATGTCGGAAGTGCATTAAGCCTCGCTTCACTAATCACATTCTCTCTGACAACAAATCTTGTTCACGGCTCAGTAGATCTCCTACCCTCTCCAAATGCCAGCAGCTTTTGGAGTGGGACGAATGAAATGGCTGAGGCAGTTAGAGGTCTTAATAGAAAATCCAAAGTCTCTTTGCATGAGCTTCAAACAGCTCATTTCAGGGCCACACATAATCTCAGAAAAAAGATACTAATAATGAATTGCCTACTCAGATAAAAACAAAACCAAACAAGCGTCTATGTGTGTATATGTGCGTTTCAAAGAATTTCTTCCATAATCTTAATTTTAAAAAAATGAACTTACACATAAACATGATTAAGAGGAAAGGGAAAACTGTCAAAAGTTTTCAGTGCGGTTCTGAAATCATGCGGTTGCTAACCGTGGCATCCAGATTACATGAAAAATAAACAACAGGGCTCACACTTGAGTAAAAGTGGGATAAGTGGTTTCTATCTCAAGATGACAGAATTGTGATGTAGAGCGTAGATAGTCTGGTTCCCTGCATCGTAAACTCTCTGCGTTCCACTCCGCTGTACGAGTGCGAAGCAGGGAGCATGCGAAGTAGGAAACCATATTAGAGTGAAGTGTGAATCGAATTTTAATTGGAAATGTGTACTACTAATTTATTTTATATATTTTTAAAATTGTAGGCTTTACAGTCGTTAATAGAAAGATTATCATTGCCACGCTCTTCAGATATTTTGAAATAAAAGCCTGCCTGACATTCATTTTGTAATGTAATGTTAAAAGAAGGACGGTATTTTTAAACATTATGTCCCTAATAAGGGTGAAACTTGAAGGCTATTTAAGTGTTATTTTCTTCTATCCTGTTAATAATCCGCTAAAGATAGCAGTTCACAAAAGCTTCGCAAAACTATTCAAACTTATTACTTACTTGTTTGTAAGGTTTGTAAGGTTGTCACTAAAACGTTTCTTACCTGCATGAATCCGGAACCTGTTACAAGTAAACTGTTAGATCGTACGAAAAGATTGAAAAATTGATGGATAAGAAAGTCGACGATTCACTGAGTAGAAATGTCATTAAATGTACAAGTTAATGACAGCAAATTATGTAAAGTGCTCCTGTTAATATTTGAATTCGCAAATGTGGGAACCATTTAATTAACAGAAAATGTACTAACAAGAAAAAAAGAAAGAAAAAGTAACAAACAACTTCCCAAACCCCAACAACAAACAAAAAGCTCCAATGATGACATCGAGCACATATCAATCAGGACTCATGGTACTAATTCAATTCCCATAATAAACCTATGCAAACACCATGATATTAAAAATTCAATAACTTAAAATTTCTGAGTGCCTATGATCAAACCTATATTTATCAGTATAGATGAAACCTGGAAGTCAGCTTCTGTGTAGAGGAAAGGATATGAGCCGCGGAATTTTCTGGACCTGCATGTGTTTGAAACATGTGCTTTCAATTCCGCACCAAAGAGTCAGGTGTTAAGTTTAGTAATGAGTATTGCAAGCTCAAGACTGTTAAAGGACTGGAATTCCATCAATAAAACAATGTCTGTATTTTGTTTCAGTTACAACTAGAATAAGCTCTCAAAAGATTCTTTTTTCTAAAACATAACTTACATTATTAACCAATCCTGGACACCCAAACCCATATATACTGTATTTTATGTTCACCCATTTCCAGGCTGGTTCCCATTATTCCATACAATTAGTACCGTGTGTTCTATATCCACCCTTGATTTTCTTGACAGCCCTAGGAACAGTAGTTCAATACATACGTAAGCAATGTGCATAGTTCTGCTTGTCAAAGATTACATTAGTGAATATTAAATTATATTGCAAGTTCATTTTCACCTAAAGAGCAATGGTGCATTTCAGGCAACATTTAAATATTTGAACTTTATTTAAGAAAATAAGAAAAAAATATTAAAATAAAGCTGTCTAATAAGAGTCATCTTTTTTAATATCACCATTTATCTCTCTTCAATTTAATACTGAAATGTATTACCAGCCTTGTCATATTATGTAATTAATGAGTAAAAGGTCAAGGTGACCAAATATATGTACATGTATTATTACAGAAAAAGAGATTTAAATGACAAAAATTACCTAAAATTCCTCCCAGAAGACATATAATTTAAAACTAAAGTAAGGTAGACATAAGTCCATTAAAATGCAAAATATGAAGTTTCAAAACATTCACAGAAAGAAATTAGTGGGATGCAAATTCATGAGAGGTCATCCCCATTAAGCATGGTGGAAGAGACCTAAGTGATCATATCTGAAGCATTATGTTTCAAAACACAGCTAGGAAATATCATATTGCTTACTATAATTACTCTATAAATGGTAGATTGTATAAATTTTATATATGCATTGCTTAGATATGAACCAAACTGCAAAACACTCCACCTAACATAGTCAAATCTACACCCTGTTCCCCCTCCCCCCTTCTTGGCAACAGTTGATATATCTGAATATGTGTTTAATATCCCACTGAAAGTCACTCTGTGGTTTACAAAAGGTATTAATTTTGCTTGTTATCCACAAATAGAACCATATGATTACATTTATAGTAAAGTTAATTGCACTTGCATATGTGGAGTCACTGTATTGCTGTAGCTGTCTATAGGACTCACGGTACAAATTCAGTTCCCATAGTAAACCTATGCAAACACCATGATATTAAAAATTCAATAACTTAACATTTCTGAGTGCTCATGATCAAACCTATATTTATCAGTATAGATGAAACCTGGAAGTCAGCTTCTGTGTAGAGAAAAGGGTATGAGCCACGGCATTTTCTGGACCTGCACGTGTTTGAAACATGTGCTTTCAATTCCCCACCAATGAGTCAGGTGCTAATTTTGGTGACGAAAGAGTCAGGTGTTAAGTTTAGTAATGAGTATTCCAAACTCAAGCCTGTTAAAGGACTAAAATTCCATCAATAAAATAATGTCTGTATTTTTTTTTCACTTACAACTAGGATAAGCTCTCAAAAGACTTAAATTATTAACCAATCCTGGCCACACAAACCTATATATATATATATATATATATATATATATATATATATATATATATATATATATATATATATATATATATATATGTTCACCCATTTCCAGGCTGGTTCCCATTTTTCCATACAATTAGTACCGTGTGTCCTTCACTGTTAAAATAATATCGAGGTCTTGCGTATCCAAGATAGCAACGAATAAATCGATTCTGCACTTAAGTATAACTTCAACGGTTGTAAGATCCAGAACAATATTTGAAGAACGTCAATTTGACTCTTCATGTAGTGTTTTATAGGTACATTATTTGGGGTTTTCTAAAACAGTAAAGCCAAAATACATTGTTGATATACATCGTACACTGAGTGGCGCTAATTTGCAAAGGAGTGAATGAAAATATGAAAGAATGGATGAATCAGCCAACAAGAAATATATATTGAACCCTTAAAAACTAATCAAAGCACGAGAAAGGCTGCCATCAAATTGCGTTAACAGTGTAACCGTTTTACTTCGGGTCGCTGTATAGTACGAATGTACAATCGAATAAAACTGTATACTGTGGTCGAATGTCATCCTGCAAATGACCGATCCATATGCATAGCCACCGCCATCAACCACGACCTCGAGAGTCAAGATCATCAAAGAGTCAAAGCCACACTTTAACACTCCGGATAATTTTCATATCGAACTTGGGAATCATAGAATAAAAAAAGTCATGGATAAACGCATTCAGATTCTTTACTTTAACGTCGGACATAAAATCCTTAAATCTGCCAGTGTATGTCAGCGTTCGCGTTCGTTATAAATTTTCTGGAAATCAATTTGCTGGAAGGATGGATAGAAAAACACACGGTAAATGGAATGATTAGCACGCGCTCTGATTATCACAGGCAAAAATATATGACGCGCTACTAATTACAATCCCTTTTCTGTCTCTATAAAGTGCGGTTTTTCATCAGTCCCAGTAATGATAATTCTGGTATGGGGGTACTGTCCGAAAATCGCTAATGTTAAATTCTCGTAGGGCTCCAGATTACCACGGTGATGTTAACTCCCGTTGAAAGCAATCTTGGCCCCATCTATGTTGAATTCTCATACATCCCCATACCGCCACCAATCCAGTGTAAATTGCCATACATCCTCATATTAACCCATAATTTGACATTCCTATGCATCGCAATTGTGGACCGGTGATATTAATTCCTATATGTCTCTGTTTGTTGCCCCTAGATTTAATCGATAACATAGGCGTAAAGTCTCAACGCTCGGATAGCTCAAATATGTGAAGCAACCGTCTAGAATTAGGAATATCCTTGGTTCGATCCCTCCGGTCCGGGTCTGAATTTTTCCCTGCTATATTTGCTCCTGCAAGGAGGATTTAACTTGTGCACCTCCAACCGGTCAAGGAGGGTGCAGTGAAGTGGAAGCGGGATCTTGAGACACAGAAACGTGTCTCAAAAAGGCAGGGAGAAAGTAATGGGCAGGACTGGACGTGTCATCACGGATAACTCAAGTAGTAGAACGCTCGTCTTGAGTTAGGAAGGCCTTGAATTTTTCCCTGCTACATCTACATTACTATTAATGATTATTTTCTAAGGTTAGAAGCGACCTTTGAGCTGGACATGTCCGTCACTAACATAGTTCTATGGACTCTTCAAAAATATATTAATGCTTATGTTTAACGAAAGAGCGTGGCAGTAGACCCATTTTCAAGGAAAATATATATTTACTAGTCGGGGTGAATACAAGGTTAAATTTGAAAAGTTTAGTGTATTTTCAATCAATGTTAAGCAAAATGGCTGATAACAAAAGATATACCATGCGGATCGCTGATCTCAAATTTGAAACATTAACGTTTTAAAAGACTCCATTGTCAAGTATTGTTACCTTTTCAATGAAATCGTTTTCACACTAATTATGCTCTTGCGGAATTTTCTGTATTGTTTGTCACTTTCAGTTTTCTGCTGGTAATGAACTAAGAGAATCTTTTAATAATGTAAGTATCACGATGAATTCTTTTAAGAGAAAAAAACACTTGATAACGAAGAAATCACCAATCGATGAGAAAGAGGTGCAACGGTTGCAGGATGATTTCGAGGGTAGGATCCGAATATTGGAGCATGAAATAAAGACAGAGAGAAGAAGTACATGCAATTTGCACGAGGACTGGAAACGTGTGCAAAGAACAGTCGACGAGAGGAATAATGAAATATTTAAACTCAAAGCCAATTTAAACGAGTTGAAAGAGTTATCAGATAAATTGTCGTCTGAGCTGAATGAAGAAAAACAAGAGAAAGAGGAGATTCTGAGACTCCAACAAAGATTACGAGATGAAATCGCACAATATGACGAAGAACGGAGAAAGATGAAAGATAAATTCAATAGCAGGTTGCAAGAAAAGGAAGAGAAGATCGATTGCCTGCAGACTGAGTTGAATGAAGCCACACAGAGATTAGAGGCATTGGAGGCAAAATTAGAAATGGAGAGTGAAGAAATAAAACAAGCCGTAGCAACAAAGGAACGACTTCAGCAGACCCTGGAGGATCACACGAGAAATAGCCGATATGTTTTGAAAGGAAAAGAGAATGAAATCAAAATGTTACGAGATAAGCTTGCTTCGCTTAAAGGTCAGCTTGAAATATCAACAACTCAACTTGAATGTGAAAGAAACGCAAACTTTGACAAGGAACAAAGGGGTACACAAATAAAAGCAGAACTGGTGAGATGTCAGGATGAATTGGAGAAGAAGAAGCAACACGAAGTCATTCTGAACGGTGCGTTAAAAGAAAAGGAAAATGAAATCATAAAGCTGCAAAAGGAAATACGAAATAGTCAACAGAGGCTGGAGAATCAAGCTCTGCAATTACAGAAGGAACATGATGAAAAAAATGAAGCAATGAAACTGAATATCAGACAACAGGAAGAGATAGAGAAATTAAAAAAAGAAAACAAAGGCTTAGTCGAGAAAGAGTTAGCATTGTACACAAAAATTAAGGAGAACGAAACCAAAGAAAGAGAGGTTAAGAAAGACCTATGGAATTTCAGGATACGCTTAGAAAACAGAACTCAAGACCTTGAAAGGCTACTCAAGGATAGAAGTGAAGCCCTAAAAACATCAAATAAACTGCAGGACGAAATTGAAAAGAACAAGTTAGCCAAGTCAAAATCAGATTATGAGATTGTTTGTCTGAAACGTCAGCTCCAGGAGGTTCAAGAGGATCTTGAAATTATGACCTTAAGTTGTAACTGTAACAGAAATATTGTCGGCGAAGATGAAAGTGAAGATGCGGAAACCAATAGGATCTTAGCGGATGCGACAGAGAGAATAAAGTGTCTTGATTCAGAAAATCATTCTCTAAGAGACGAAAACAGTAAGTTGAGAGAATCCATAGAGAAACTTGCAAAGCTAAAATCCACGGTCAAGGTAACTTTGAATGATGTAAATGGACTAAAGAATGGCTTGGTTAGGGGCAACGGAAACGTGGAAGATATCGGCAACTCTGATGTACAAATTCAACATGTTACCATTTCCGGCCTGAAGGATGAAATGCACTTCCTGAACGATCAGAATAACAGACTTCTTAAAATCAACGCCCACCAGCGGGAGTTACTGTTAAAGAAAAGGGTAATAATCATTTCAATTTATCATCATTTATCTAAATCACATAAAAAAGATTCGACTGCAATCATTTCAAGAACAATGGTTATAAAATGTAAATATGTGAATGTAAATGTAAGGATGACTCATCAAATAAAAATTAAATGTGAAAATAAGTTTAAAGGTAATCAGGTACTAGGTGATGTTCATAAATTGATCCGGCTAAATTGGTTACAGGTGACCACTTAAATCCTGCTAAATAGGTTACAGGTATATACTTAAAATCTTGCTAAATAGGTTACAGGTATACAATTAAAATCCTGCTAAATAGATTAAAGGTAACCACTTAAATCCCGTTAAATAGGTAACAGTTATACACTTAAATTCCGGCTAAATAGGTAACATGTATACACCTAAAATCCTGCTAAATGGGTCACAGGTACCCACTTAAATCCTGCTAAAAAGGTAAATTACAATCCTGCTAAATAGGTTACAGGCATACACTAAAAATCCTGCTAAATATTGAACAGGTATACACTTAAAATCCCGCTAAATAGGAAAAGGATATATACTTAAGATTGTTTGTATTTGATTGCATCATTCAATATGAATATTGCTAGTTCAGTTTGTTCAATATAAAACCACTAACACCTTCTCTTTAACCATATTCCTGTGTCAATGCAGACATGTGCTAGATGTATTGGTTACGATTTAATTCATCAAAATCACATTTGCTGGATGTGTTGCCACTTGTGTCAAAATATTGTTATATAATTAGTCCAATATAACCAATCTGTGGGTGGCTAGGGCAAGGGATGTTGATCCCATGAACCTTCCCTATGCAGTGTTCATATTTTGATGTATGAATACTATAGCTAAATTATTCTGTTGGGTACAGTACAGAGAGTTGCGAATGTGCCAAAAATATGGACTAATAACTTAATGTGCAGGAAACACCAACAGTACAGATCAATGTGTCTTCAAAATTTTATAAAGTGAGTTGTAATTGTCAAAATACCACTCAAAAATTGTGAACTATCCACACTATCTAGACTTTTGTTTATATTGCTTCTTATCTGTAAACAATAAACAATAATTTGGAAAACCAAATAATTCATATTTAGAATACACCCGTCGTTATACAAGTCGTTCTAATTTACTCGGGACTGATCTGAAACCTTGTCTTCTGATACAGACTTTGACTCCCTGGCTGACAAGGATGACGTCACTTAACTGTCGAGTGAAGGGAATAGATAGATGGAATCCAAGTTAAAGAGCAACAACAACAAGAACAATATAAAACTTGTCTTTTTATTATAAAATAATTGCTTAGGGTACATAATAACGATATCGTCTGTACAGTAACTAGATCTGAGTGCTTGTATCGCGACTCGTTTGATAACTTTAGGACGTTGGATCAAGGTGGTCTCGTTTTCGAACTCGACTCATTGCACACATCAAGATCGAACGCTGCAAGGGTTACACGTAAAAATAGTCCAGTTTAGTCTACGTTCTGTATACGTTTACAAAATAGATCAATGTGTAACGAAAATGCACATGGCTGTTAGTGACGTTCCAATTAACTTACATATTTCTACATCAACCCTTAAGTGGACCTGTTTCTTTTATTTTTCTGTTCATTCTTTATACATAGTAGCTATGATGTTCACATCGAATGTAGCATCTCAAGAAAAAATCCGAAGACGACAATTATTCGTAGCGCACATCACACAGAGTTACATAGGAATTTGATTTACTGTTAATACTGATAACACTTTTTAAACTACATATTTACTATTGGAAAATAAGCGTGTTTGTTTACAGAACTTTGGATTAGTTACATTCCATTTAGAGAAGCACCGTATTAAGTCTGTAAGTCACCGCTCGGTTTCTTAGTCACTGTAGATCATGCAACAGCAACCAGTATGGATGTCCACATGGTTCATTAGGTTGCATTATTTATCAATATGTTTCATCATGTAGATGCATGTAGCAGTCAGAAACAATATTACAAATATCCTAGGAATGTTGTACCTAATTTGTAAGATGAATTCAACAAGGACATGTCTTGCATACTGAATCCTGCCATAAACTGTGGTAATAGACGTGCATCAGCTAAAGTAACCGTAGGTTGAGAGAAGTACGGCATGCACATAATAACAGTAGCCCGCTTTTCAGTAACCCTAACGAGTAGATGGAGGAAAAGTTGAGTTTCCAATCGTATCGATTAAACAGCATTGCTTAGGTTATTTTAAACCGTGCATACAGGTAGAAATCTTGCATACATGTAGAAATCTTGCTAAATATTGTAAACTTACCGAGATTAAGTTACTGTACAGATAACCGGTATGTATGTTAAACTTAACCCAGATCAAGTTACTGTGCAGAAAGCTCGTATGATTTTAAACTTACACAGATTAAGTTAATGTACATAAAACCAGTATGTATTTTAAACGTAACTAGATCAAATTACTTTGCAGATAGCACGTATCTATTTTAAACTTACCCAGATTAAATTACTGTGCAGATAACCAGTATGTATTTTAAACGTATGCAGATCAAGTTAATGTACATGTAACCAGTACGTATTTTAAACGTAACCAGATTAAGTTAACGTGAGATAACCCGTATGTATTTTAAACGTACCCAGATTAAGTTAACGTGAGATAACCCATATGTATTTTAAACGTACCCAGATCAAGTTATCGTGCAGATGTATTTTAAATGTGCCCAGATCAATTTACTGTGCAGATGTATTTTAAAATTTCCTAGATCAAATTACTGTGCAGATATATTTTAAACTTACCCAGATCAAGTTACTGTGCAGATAGCTCGTATGTGTTTTAAACTTACCTAGATCACGTTACTGTGCGTATAACCAGTATGTATTTTAAACTTACTTGGATCAAGTTGCTGTGCATATAACCAGTATATATTTGAAACTTACCTAGATCAAATTACTGTGCATATAACCAATATGTATTTTAAACTTTCCTAGATCAAGTTACTGTGCATATAACCAGTATGTATTTTAAACTTACCCAGATCAAGTTACTGTGCTTATAACCAGTATGTATTTTCAGTTGAAGCATGACAAAATAAACAGGTTCCTCAACCGGTTGTGGGACATCATTCAGAAGGAAGAGGATAAGATAGAAAGTGACGACGTACACAGAACTCTGAGAACGCTTGTCCAGGTCATGGTCAAAGAAAGTAAGTGTTCACTCGGCTAGTAGTATCTATAGACCACAGCTAGGGGAAATGACAGAGCCTGTGTCTTATCTTAATACCTTTTATCCTTGATGCATGCAATACATTAATATCCATCATTTCCTACGGTTTTGTCAGTTTAATATCTGTCTGCTATCACTACTTCATCTACTAAAACTGCTATTAGTAGTAGACGTAGTAGACGTAGCAGTAGTAGTAGTGGTACTAGTAGTAGCTTTAGTAGTAGTGGTATTAGCAGTAGTAGTAGTGGCACTAGTAGTAGCTTTAGTAGTAGTGGTATTAGCAGTAGTAGTAGTGGTACTAGTAGTAGCTTTAGTAGTAGTGGTATTAGCAGTAGTAGTAGTTATAGTAGAAATAGTAATGGTAGTATTAATAGTTGTAGTATTAGTAGTAGTAGTATTAGTGGTACTAGTAGAAGTAGTAGTAACGGCAGTAGTGGTAGTAGTAGTAGTAGTAATAGTAATAGTAGTAGAAGTAGTAGTGGTAGTAGTAGTAGTAGTAATAGTAGTGGTACTACTACTAGTAGTAGTGGTAGTGTTAGTATAGTAGTGGTTGTAGTAGTAGTAGTAGTAGTAGTAGTAGTAGTGGTGGTGGTGGTGGTAGAAGTAGTAGTAGTGCTGATGGTACACTACCTTACTACTCAAATTATCACCACTACCGCTGCTTCAGCTTCTAACACAATTTTCTTCTTGCTTAGTAGTAGCAGTTTATTTACAACCGTTAATTACAACCGCGAATTACAACCACTAATTACAACCGCTAATTACAACCACTAATTTACAACCACTAATTACAACCACCAGTGACGTTACCTTTGATGTTAATACTACTGCTTCTGTTTCAACTCCCCCTGGCGCCACTATCATTGGACACGTAACGAATGTCTTACTCTATAGTACTTTTCTCAAATATTTGATCGAATTTTGTTGTTGTCTCACTGTTGTCTTTCTTGTAATTGGGAAAACAATCAACCAACCACCCCCATCCCCCAAAAAAGAATAAATAGATAAAATCAAACAAATGCGATAATTAGTATCACACTAAAACGAGTTCTAGCTGTCGATTACTTTTCTGGATTTTGTCTTTTCTTGAGATGGGGGGGGGGGACAAACAAAATTTAAAATTTGAAGAAAAAAAATAAAAA
>JAECUM010019821.1:0-16181 GCA_016617855.1 Megalonaias nervosa
TATATATATATATATAAGGTAGGTAAACAATGTTTCGCTCCTGTTTTATGATCAGTCTGTAGAATCACTTATTGTTGTGTTCAGATTTAATTTGAAAGGAACTATTTATTTAAAATTTTTCATTGGAATTACAAAGTGCTTATTGACTTGTTAGACTTAAACAGTACTTTGGGATTATTGATAATTCATTCAAATACATCTTGGATTATATCATTGTGATACATCAAGATATTCAAGATTGCCGAAATTTATTTGGAACAATCTATACTTTTAGCTTGTGATAGGACATTTAGGATTATTTAGTATTTAATTCACAATACTGTGTCTTTTGAATTCTCACTTTGTATTTTATTTCAATAAACTGTTTGCTGAATGTTACGAAACTTGTTGGTTTCGCTTCTTTTAGCTTCTTTTTGTTATTTAGTTTAAGACCATAGAGTCGTAACATTGATAAAACTGGATGTGGACTAAAATTATGCAAGCAAAGTGTGTGATGATTAAATAGAATGAGACAGTTAATCTGAAAATTATCACAATACGTTCCTCGATGTCTGTTTTTTATTCTGCAAAAGACATATTTCATATTGATCAAATCAGACTGACATTGACTGAGATGGTAGCGCGCAGATGTTCGTGTTTTAATTTAAAGTTTCAAAGTTATCGTTCAGGCAACCTCAGCAATCAGTAAATATGCACAATTAATTTTCAAATCCTATCATGTCGTAGAGCCCATTGAAAGAGACCTTACATTCGAATGCTGATATATTTCATGTGGAAAATATGGCAACTACTTGAGCAAATCAGACTCTAGCAACCACATTAAACGTATTAGTGATTGGAAGCTTAATATGTCAGAGCAATCTTTCCACGAACGTTACGTTCAAATTTTAAGAGAAATATCTGACAAGTTTTAAACAAAAACACAACAATTTTCTTAGTTGATCATGGGCCTAAAATATGTCAAGCACCGACGTAAACTGCTGATTAACAATATTGTTTTGGGAATTTACTTAGATACGTCCACGTATACCAAAACAATGTACACGGTAGAGTGTCAACAACGAGATTCGGTGAAAAGAATTAGTATAGAAAACAAGTATGACAATTCACCAATTCCACTTTCCACTAATTCATAACATTTTGTTACAAAAACACCCGTTCTACCTCACCGAAGCTTGATAATCTAAAATTATTAGTATCTGTTTTCCACACTGTTTAATGTAGATACCAATTCATCCCATTTCCGGAAGTACTTCCCACACATCCATGAATTAAAGTATGGAAGCATGCATGGAAATCTCCTTTGAAAATAGTGTTGAATATAAAGTGAGAGACTTGCAGAGAGCATACTTAAGAGAGTGAGTGAAATATTACCTGAAAAGACGCTTGAAGTATTCAAACTGAGAAAGTGACATGGCTAATTTATTACCTGAAATGGTGGCTGAAGAATTATTGTGATCGTATCTACTGTAATACTGTCCTTACCTGTAACTGAGCCTATATATGAACCGACATTGATTCACGGATATGGTCTGTACTATTTTAAAGGAACTGGACTCTGAATTAAGGATATAGAATTATTCTGTATGGAGTCATTTCATATTTAATACCCAAACTTCGCAAGAAGTTTTTCTAATCCGCAAAACAGACAACTCTTAACGGAGCCACCCAGGAACACTGACGACTCTTAAATGAGTCAACCTAGAACACTTGCTAATCATCACCGCGGGGTGGGGGGTGGGGAGGGGTGGGAGGTGCATTTACAAGGAAAACATAATAAAGGAAAATGTGTTCTCTACGCTACTAGCCAGCCGGAATTTTACATATACATTACCGTATACTATACCAGCTATGAAAACAGGAATAAAGAAAAACTGTGCAAATATAGCCCCTTATTATTCCTTGAGAAATACAAAATGTCCTCTACGCTACTAGCCAAAATAATTTGGGAAACAGTATGTTAAGGCATAGAGGGAAACTGGTATACACATAAAAACATGCAAACAAGCACGCACCAAACAAAAAAAAAACAACAAAGCGCTTAGACAACTTATTTTTTATTAGTTATTTTATTATTTATATTTCGGCTTTATTACCAAAAAAACTTTCAAAATTCTAGTACCGATAGGCTTTTAGATAAGGAATACAACTTTAATGAATTTGATCTATATAGTACCGTCCTAACACATACAGGGGGAGCAATGACAACATGGCACTCACAATCTGCACAACACAGGGCGCTATGACTTGGCAAGTCACTTCGGAAAACTAACCGATTGATTCCAAGGAAAGGAAACCCACCCTGGGACTTGGTAGTTCCAAGTGGAGGGGGGGGGGGGGTACTGTCCTAAGTTCTAAGCAAGGGAGCATAGAAACCAGGCGCAGCTTTTGGGGATAAGAAAAACTCTAAAGATTTGGTGAACAAACATAGAGCAACCCTGTCTAAATTTGTTTATTTTTTTTATTAATTTAACACACAACTGAAACACAGAAGGGTGAGTGGCACACCTACACCGTAAAACTTTTTCCCGAAACACCAGGGTGCTACCTTAAAATCCAAACCAGCCAGATATGCTGGGGCGGGCTGAAGGGTATCAACACCTACTTAGTGACTTGCACATCTTCAGCTGTAGAGGTATATAAGTTAACTTATTAATTTCTTATGTATATTATTTCTTATGTATATTGTAAGTTATAGCTATTGTACGTACTACCACGCTTATTTTTGTATGTTTTCAATGTAGCTTTGGCTTGCGTTGTATAACGCAAATATTTTCTATTATTGTTTGTGACTTAGCAAGAGATTTATATTAGTAATATAAAGTTGCATTTTATTAAGAAACGTTTAGTACCATAGGAATCTTATCGGACACAGGTTCACTTCTGAACCTGTTTATTGTTTTGCAATGTTGTACCGATAATGAAATTTGTATAACTTACCGTATATAACGTCATTACGTGTTTTCGTATATGCCCGTGTCATGCAAAGTACACGGTATTAGATATATTTTCAGCTGATCAGAGTGATCCATGCTGATCAG
This sequence comes from Megalonaias nervosa, assembly GCA_016617855.1. NCBI lineage: Eukaryota > Metazoa > Mollusca > Bivalvia > Unionida > Unionidae > Megalonaias > Megalonaias nervosa. The sequence continues at coordinate 3,042 of JAECUM010019821.1, forward strand.
AGTCGACGTGGTACCAGCTGCAGAGCAAACCACAGAAGCTGACCATAGCAGCTGTAAAGCTAAACCATAGCAGCCGTAGAGCTGAGTGAACAGTGTTTCTGGTCGAGTAGTTGGTGATCGGGCGTTGCTGACCGAATTGACCTATCGCCACTTGTCAATCACGCTGGATCAATTAACCAATCAGCTAGCGTAAATTAGACACACCTCCAGGCATTGCTTAAGTCCGCCATTTTCCTCCGACAAGCTGCTTGTAACAACAATGAATTGATTATGATAAGTATTTACAAATTTTGCAATGATTTGTTGATTTCTCGATCGATACCGGTGAAAGGAAGTCTTGTAATTCTGACAGTCAATATTCAGATCATCTAAATAGAGGAATTAGATGTATTCCTTTCCCTAATCATAGGCGAAACTTCGATATATAACGACTTGTCGCGTGTACGATCAGCTGAATAAAGACACAATTGATGGCAATTATAACGTGTTTGTTTGCTTAAAAGTATGTCCCATTGATAGCTTGAAAAAGAAAAAAGAAATTGAAATTCAAAAATATATATGTAAAAATTAAAGTTTCAAGAATATAGGTGGAGAAACCCCTAACTTTCGGGCTTTGATATATATTATTTATTCTTGTATAGGAAGCACTGAACCCAAGGCTGCATTATTTTAAAGTTTGAAAATTTACACTTTAATGTTGGCTTGTCCCAAAATTAATGATTTATCGTCTCGATTTTTCAGACACTAGAGTGACGCTTTACTTTCTCATTGGGTTGAAAGAGGGATGGGGATACAAAAATGTAATTAGTAATAAAGAAAAACAAAATAGAGGTTTCAAATAATTATCTTCAGATATATTAAGCATGCATTTACATGTTTACATCAACAGACATTATTGATCAAAATTCCATCTGACAAACATAACAGGTGGGTGCTGATTGCTTGATTGACCAAGGAACTGAATGGTGGTCGGTGACTACCTATAGTGATGCTTGCTTGATTGATCAGTGTGACTGGTAGACAAGTGTGATATTGACGGGAGTGTTTTGTGTTACTCCATGCCTGTAATCTTTTAGCCGTGGGATAATTTTGGGGTTTGTTATACCCAGTGTTTTGGGAGTGTCAAGATATTTTTGTATGATATCTGTCCAATCAATTCATCATTTTACTATCTGAGTAAAATACGTCAGTTTTCACTATTTGAGTGAATACATCATTTTTTTTTTACTAATGAGTAAAACACGTCATTCTTTTCATCGTGTGAAATTACTGTGAATCATTCACCTTTTGTCCTTATACTGTGTAAGGTCATTTATTTGTATTTTTATTTGTTGCATTTTTAGGTTCGTGCAGATTATGTTAACTTGTCCAATATTTGGATCTTATACACGCACGTATTAATCAATATTCTTTTCTCATTCAAGTCATACATCAATAATAAACATTGTATCACCATCAAAAGTGTTCTGTTGTAAATCCGAAATCCAACCCGGTTTTCTTGTTTCATCTTTCTTCATGAACTTTGGTTCCACTTTAAAGTGCTTTGGTGTTTATATAAATTAATCATCACCTAATTATATTGCCAGTTGTTCTAAAGTTTGCTCCATAAGTATATATATCTAGGAATCTAATTGTATTTTTAATTTAATGTTTTTACCATCTCAAATCTGTCAACTATGAAATCTTTTGAAAATGAGAAATAACAGTTTTGTTGTTTGAAATTATTGCATTATGTATATTTAATTTGTATTGTTTCTTTGTTAGTTTTTTTCAACATTTAGTTTAATTCATTATATCCTATGGTTAATTGTATTTTGGACTTAACCTTGACCAACATCAAATTCACATTCTACATGACCTGAATCGCTGATTCTTTTTATTTTTGTAAAAATGTTATTCTGCAAAAAAAAAAAAATCTAATGCATAGCATATATTATACTCTGTGAGTATAGGTTTAATATTAGGATCATTATTAATAGAAGTAAATGTATTTATTTGGGTCCGGGTCTAGGTTATTGAAATTACCTTATAAATATACGGTCTACCTGATGTATTCCACATTCTATATTATAATTTTACTAACAGACTTTGTAATTATAACTAGGTTGAATCTTGAAAATATTTGGAACCTACTAGAAAGTTATTTTCCATTAGGTATATGCCACCATAGGCATATCTACACTTCCAGCGTTAGATTTAATTTGGCTTTCCACTAAAGTTTATTCAGAACTTTAATCATTAGTACTTGTGTCTCTACGATCATTTTGTATTTAATTCGCAATACCGTAAGCTCCTTTTACATTTTTCACTTTGTATTCTGGGGAAATAAATTACTTGTTGAAGATTACAAAGGTTGTTCTTCTCACTCTTTTCCATTACTTATTTTAAGATCATAAAGTTGTAATAGAAAATTGAGCGCTCTTCCTTGGGATACGAATTTCTCTAAAACATTTCAAAAAATTTAGTTCTGAAAGTTAAATTCACTTTGTTTAGGAATTTTCTAAGTCCCATATATAATTTCATATTTTACAAATCTATAGTGAAACCAATAACCTTTTACAGTCTCATCTAGAGTGGAAACATTTATTTCAGATCCTACCCAGGAACGGTTAGACTGTTTGAAAAAAAATGAATTGCTCAAATTTGCCAGAAAATATGATCTTTCTGAGGCTAACGTTTCTTTAACGGAGAAAGAAATAAAAAATATTTTGGTCTAGTATTTGGTAGATAAGAATACATTTGGATAAAAGTGCATTGGATTTGATTAGAGTGCCTCCATCTGGCCATAACTTCCAATATATGGAATTGAAATTAAGATACAAAATTGAGTTACGAAAGCTTGAACTTCTGAAAGAGGAGAGATAGAGACAATTGCAGTTGCTGACAGAGGAAAGAGAGAAAGAGAGAAAGAGAGCAAGAAAGAGAAGATAGGCTAATACAAATACAGATGCAATGTGAAAAAAGAAGAGAAATACAGAGAGAAAGAGAGAAGGAAGAAATGGAATTTCAGTTAAAATTAAAACAATTACAGCTGAAAGTGAAAAGCACATCCCCACCTTACACACAAGATCAAGTTTTGATGATACTAAAAATATTAGGTTAGTACCCATGTCTAAAGACAAGTGGATAAGCATTTTCCTTTGCAAGAGAAAAAGAGCAATTATTTGATAGGTGGTGCTTAGCCGAGAAAGTTTGGTCAAGATTACGAAAATCTCAGACAATTTGTATTCGTTGAGAGTTCAAGAATTGCGCCCATAGTAATGTCAAGACTTACATTGATGAACATAAGGTCGAAACTTTAAGAAATGTTGCTCGTACAGCTGACGAGCATTCCTTAGCTCATAAAGTTTAGTCAGTAAGTCGTCCACTCAGCAATCATCTGGAAAAATATTTCAGTCTCATAGGAGCACTTGCAAATCTCAAACTGGTACAACTTTTAGGAATCAAGTTTCTGATAAGATTGAACAGAAATCCAAATCTCTTCCTACGTGTACCTATTGCAAGAAGAAAGGGCACGTTATTTCTGATTGCTACAGATTAAAAGCAAAAGAGTCAAGAAAGACCTATTAGAAATGCTCTTACTTACAAGAGGTCAAAGTCACGGTCGTGTATTGAAAACAATACTACATTTGTTCGGTCAAACAAACTCCAGTCTGATTTTATTATGGAGAATTGTGAACCATTCATGTCGAATGATTCTATATCACTCATCAGTGATTCTTCCAATCCTATTCCTATTAAAAGTTTAAGGGACACCTGAGCTTCTCAGAATTTTTTATTATCAGTTACTTTCCCTTTTTCTAAGAAGCCTTCTTCTAATGAAAGTGTTCTTATTCAATCAGTAGAGTGCGGCTTTGTTAATTTTTTCTCCATTATGTAAATTTGTTATCAGTGCACCTGGTACATGATTTTATCTAATTTTTAAAAATATTATTCATGGCTGTAATGTGTACAGAATATCTTTAGTTCAGCCAAGCCTACGTGACTTGAGTATAGTATGACATATGATTTATAAAAACAGATGTTTACATTTGTTCTGACAATTAGTAATAATAATCTCAATAATAAAACTTAAAATGGCGCCCATGGCGTAGTTTATCAGTGACTGATGTAATATCAATGTTTCCAGAATAATCCTGTGGCCTTCTATTAGTTACGTGAGGTCACGTGAATATTCTTAGTTGACGCAAAATCAATAGTGTACGATGTCACGTTAGGTCTATTGCGAAGTTCAGTAGCAATCTAAGGTGTATACAAGGAGAAAGTTAAGCAATATATTTTCCAAGAGGAAAAACAATTGCTTGGTTAGTTCAGTGGAAATAGAAAGTTTTCATTATTTGGACTATAATATACTTCTGGGACTGTTATAAATTATTCGAAGGAATTGTGGACAACGTCAAGGTTCTTGGAAGACCAGTACATTTCCAGTATTGAAATTTATAAGGAATTTTTCTTTCATTTAGAACTGCCTAGTAATAAATGAACACCCTCGATGGGTAAAGATGTCACTTTTCCGACTGTTACGGGTCCTGAGACTAAGTTTCATTGTTACGGCCCTATAATCACAAACTTAAGGAACAGAAAAGAAGCAAAACCAATAAGGTTTATAAAATTTACAATCAGTTTAATTATCAAAGATATCAATGCAAAATGTGAGAGGAACATACAGTATTATGAAGTAAATCCAAACTAGGCCTATAAAGGTCTATGAGAGTCTTAAATGAATGTGCTTGTGTGTGTGTGTGTGTGTGTGTGTGTGTGTGTGTGTGTGTGTGTGTGTGTGTGTGTGTGTGTGTGTGTGTGTGTGTGTGTGTGTGTGTGTGTGTGTGTGTGTGTGTGTGTGTGTGTGTGTGATTTTTAACGTAGCTTTAACGATCTTTTAGTCATATCGCTACGATGTATGCAGTGTGGCAGTTTATAGTAATGTCTAGCACTGGGGAATCATGCCGGAGATATGTAGCATGATGTCACACCCAACCTCTCAATTCTGAGAGCCTAGAGAGGCAGCTGATAGTACCATTTTGTTAATAAGTTTTTGTTATGACTCGGCCGGGCTTCGTACCCGCGATCTCCTGCATCCGAGGCGAACACTCTAACCACTAGGCCACCGGAACAGTGTCGTATTTACGCATCGAGGATATTCATTCATTACTAGGCAATGACCTATCTGGAGATAAAGTTGTGGTTTATCCACTTGTAACTGACAAGCCTTCTTTGGATCAGAAAGTTGATCCTATTGGAAACGAAATCCCTGATTTATATCCTGCTTGTGCAATTACTTTAGCTATGGCAAAGAAATCTCTTAAGAATGAAGTTGAACAGGAAATTATTCCTTTAACCGACACATGTGTTGGCCAGGCGTGTAATAAGGTCACTTTTGCTCCTCGTTTGGTTCAGTCAAACGGTATTGATCCTCTTTTTACTACTCATTCTCTTTATTCTAATCAGTGTGACAAAGAACAATCACTTGTTGTCGAACAGGAAAAAGATCGTGAGAACTCCAGGGTTTTTTCCACAGGGTTATTAGCGAAACTGAAGCCTCAGAAATACCTGATTGTTATTTTATTAAATATGGGGTCCTTGTGAGAAAACATATCACATGAGATACCTGCTGGTGAGAAGTGGTCGGTGAGCTATCAAATAGTAAATCTTAAGTCTTAAATACAGGAAATTCTTAGTTTAACCCATAAAACTCCCTTGACTGGTCATTTAAGGGTCAGTAAGACTTATCACAAGATCTTGAATCATCTTTATTATCCAAATATTTAAAAGTGATGTTTGAAAATACTGTAGGCTTTCTCACACTTGTAGAATGGTAGGAAAATTCAATCAGAAGATACCTAATGCTCATCTGCAACCTACTCCTATATTTGATGAACCATTTAGCAGAATAATGGTAGGTTGTATCAGTCTCTTACCTAAGACCAAGTCAGGCAACCAATACTTGTTGACCATAATGTGTGCGTCCACGAGATTTCCAGAGTCAGTACCTTTGTGGAATATTAAAACTGAAACAACAGTAAAAGCTTTGATCAAGTTCTGCTCAAATCTGTCCAACCTGATCACGGGTCAAATCTTATGTCTGGAATTTTCGAACACGTTCTGCTTCAATGAGGCATCCAGAAATTCCAGTCAAAAATGAAATTTAAGGTACGAAGGAACGACAATCAACAGAACATTATAGTCTGATGATAGAGTTCTGCTTCTCTTGCCTATTCTTCAACTTTTCTTCAGATAAGGTACTATGGTCCTTACAATGTGAGAAAGAAACTGAGTGACTTAAATTACAATATTGGTATTCCTGGGATGTACATATATTAAAGGTGTATCAGTATGTTGATAGAGATAGCTAGGCTAATCATGCAATCAAATTTTGTTTTACCTGTCCAATACAGTGAGCATTTAAGCGATGGAATGCAATCAGACCGTAGTAACGTTGGTGTAATCAATCTGCAGAATTCAGAAATTTTATGAATAATCTGGAGCAGAAACTTCGCATCTGCAGAAACAAGAAAAGAATAAATTAAACCAGCTATTACTTGAATATGAGCATTTGTTTCCAGATGTTCCTACACGAATATAAAAAAAAAAAATCTACCATAATGTTGAAATTGTAGATTCCACACCTGTGAAACAGCATCCGTACAGAATGATCTCTCTCAAACGGCAATGTTCAAGAATAGAAATTCAGTATTTGTTGGAAACTAATTTCATTGAACCGAGTAAAAGTGACTGGAGTTCGCCATGTATATTTGTATCGAAACCGCATGTGCACAAACTATAGAAAAGTTAATATTGTGACCAAAATAGATTATTTTTTATTTCCAAGAATCGATGACTGCATTGTTAAGAATGGAAATGCAAAATATGTCACCAAATTTGACCTTTTGAAAGGATTCTGGCAAATTCCACTGACGGAAATTTCGACATTCGTAACTCCAGATGGACTTTATCGATATAAAATGATACCATTTAAGATGAAAGGTTCGCCAAGTACTTTTCAACGTTTAATGAACATGATTACATCTGGTCTAGATAGTTGTGATGCTTACATCGATGAAGCCATTATCTACAACGACAGCTGGAAAGATGACTTGGGGACAATTCGGAAATTCTGTAATAGAGTCACTGATGCAGATTTGACAACTAATTTATCCAAAAGTGAGATTTGCCGTGTTTATGTTACATCTCTAGGATATATCGTGGGACACGGACAAGATAACCCTATAAATGCTAATGTCAAGGCTATCTCTGAATTCCCTGTGCCTACCAGTATAAAGCAACTGATGTGATTTTTGTGTATGTTTTAATTTTTCCATAATTGCTGAACCCCTAACAAGTTTATAGTAAGAAAACCAAGTTTCATTGGTTTGAAAAATGTCAGGAGACTTTTGATAAGTTAAAGGTCATACTTAAGAGTGCACCAGTTCTTTCAGCTCCAAATTTCAGTCAATCGTATAAAATGTCTACTGATGCAAGTGATGTTGGGGTTGGTGCAGTATTGATTCTAGAAGACAAAAATGGTGTAGATTACAATACTAATAACTAAAATAAAGTTTAATTGCATTATTCATCTTTTTCTTAATGAGGGGAGGTATTATGTATAGTTCATTTGCATTGTTTGTTAGTTTTTTTATTCATTATATGCTATGGTTAATTGTATTTTGGACTGGACACTATTGTAAAAAATCAGGTTCATTTCTATCTGACATGAATCTTTGATTTTGGTTTTGTAAACATGTTTATCTCAATCTTAGTCTAGGACTTTGGAAATTCCTCATGAATTGCCGGGTCTACCTGTTGTTTACATTTTATATTATAATTGTAGTAATAGACATCTAATTATAACTAAGATTTTATCTTATAACATTGAAACCTTCCAGAATGAAATTTTCCAGTAAGTAATATTTTTTTCAGAAAATATTAGTTGTGTGTGTGTGTGTGTGTGTGTGTGTGTGTGTGTGTGTGTGTGTGTGTGATTTGGATTTTTAACGTAGCTTTAACAATTTTTCAGTCATATCGCTACGATGTCTGTAGTGTGGCAGTTTATAGTGATGTCTAGCACTGGGACATCATGCCGCAGACATGTAGCATGATATCCCACCCAGTCACATTATCCTGACACCAGGCCGACCAGTCCTAACGCTAGCCTCTTAATGCTGAGCGCCAAGCGAGGCAGCTGTTAGTACCATTTTTGTGAGTCTTTGATATGACTCGTCCGGGGATCGAACCCAAGACCTCCCGCATTCGAGGCGGACGCTCTAACCACTAGGCCACCGGAACGGTCATGTTAATTGTGACCTGAGGTCAGGCAGAGGACTATAAAATATTGTTACTGGAAAAATTATTTATTCGTGCTTAAGATCTGGACAGAATCAGTTGTATTATTGTTGTTTCCAGTTTTTTTTTAATTTGGGCTTGGAATTTATTTGTTCATATCATTTAATTCAAATGATTCCTCTTTGGAAATACAAAGTGCTTACAAATTATTTTCTTGGAAATAGAGACTTGGATTACTAATGAAATTAAAATAAGGATATATTCTTGGATTGTATCATTGTGATTAAACAAAAAAATGTTGGCACGCCACAGATCACCACGACAAGGGCCACTAAGGCACATTACTTCCAGCGCTTGATTATTTATTTTAGATTAACACTAAAGTTTATTTAGGATTTTATTAGGACTTGTGTTCGAAATTCTATGATTATTTGGGATTTAATTTGCAAAACCTAAGTTCTTCTTTTGTTTTTCACGTTGAATTATAGGGAAATAAATTATGTGTTGAATTTTCCAAAACTTATTGGTCATCACTTTTATCTATTACTTATTTTAGACCATATAGTCGTAATACTATTAACGTGCAATGTAATTAATTATGTGCTTGCCAACAACCATTTTGCATCCTCACATACCTCCTGTGAAAATGTGGCATTTAACAGTTAAAACACGCCACAGCCTAGGGATATCTTCTTTATTAATAATGTTTTCAACAGTAGTTGTATGATACTATTTAAATATCCCATCTCTTTCAACCATTCTAGCAGCCAAATCAAGCTGGAGTTTATCATATCCAAAATCTCTCAATAATCTAGAAATAATCTTCTTTATGTAGGGTTCAACCACAGCAAAGAGTACATATAAATCCTCTTCATTTCTATATTCATTTTTGCAGAATCTTCCATTCCACGGATTATGACATTGCTAAGGTCTTCTCTCTTAATTTCCTTCATAGTCGGAAGACGTATTGTCTTTGCAGATTTCTTCTTTCACTCTTTGAAAGTGATGACTCATGATTGCTATTAATTTTACAAAGTATATTTACATAGGTGACTAACCATGAAATGATACACCATTTGCAGTTTGGTTCCTTCAGATAAGGAACTTTCATGACAGTTTTACAAGCACATACTTCTTACCTTCCATTCGTTTGATTTTTAAAATCTTTAAAATCTTGTAAAACCCGTCTGGTTTGTCAAAAAAGAAATTTCCTCTTCGTAGAAAACCTCTTCTATGTCCTCGCCTCGTAAAGTTTCAAATTAGTACACAACAGGATCGCCTCAAAATGACACCTCATTTTTAAAACTTATTCTGAGAATTTAAGGAAATAACTTTTGGCAATTATATACTTATATGCTTTGAAATTCCTTCACTTCGGCTTAAATTCGACAAAGTCGACAGTTTGCACATAGCCATATAGATTTATCCAAATGTTTCTTCGATTTTCCTCTTTCGGTGCTTTCATGATGAGAGGTATGGCATAAATTATGGTAGTTTTCCAATAAATTAGGCAATATTTCAACCCATTATTCTGGCTTTACGTCCACATTCTAGCCCTTAGAGTTTGGTTAAATCTCTCCGCCACGAATGTTTATTTTTTATTTGATTGTGAGGAGTAATCTTATAGCAAACTGTTACTAACTCGACAGCGTTATTTTAGAACCCAAGAAATTAAGTTAACTTTCATTAATAATATCATCATATAGACAAGTACAGGTTTATTTAGATATGGAATTGCATTTTACATGACAAGAAACAATTGTATATTTAAGTAATTTAATCATTTGAGTTCTTACTCAAAACAGAATAAGACGGTGTTGATTTTCTGATGGAAGCAATGTAAGCATCTCACCATGAATTTTATATACGTGTATTATTTCATTTATAAATATAAATAGAATAAGGTACATCTCTGCTATAGCCTGATAAAAAGACAACTAATAGTACGCTCAATGGCAAGGAATAAATATGCTGAATGTCACGGAATTGTGAGTACTTATTGTTTAAGCATTATATTGAAGGAAAATGTACTCGGATTTCGTTACTGCGTACAGCGTTACCCGAGGTTGGTTTGTTTTTGTCTCTAGCTATTTTCAAAATACAAAATTCGGTTCACCCAATGCTGCACGAGCCAAGTGCTTGCAGTGAGAAACCCGATTACATTTATAAGCTCTCTGGCAGTGAATTTAACCATAACCAGTGTAATTATTGAGTAAATTCTAACTATTATCAGACACAACAAGTTTTGTCAAGAATATGTCCATCATACAGAAGCAATCTTTATCTTTTTTGGTGCGTCGTTTTGATGTGGAGTCGTAGAATGATGTGGGGTTTCGTGTAACCCGAATGGTGACGTTAGCTCGGAGGACGGTAGTGGTGAACTACCAACGCTTCGGGATCATTGGGTCTGTGTCACGTTTGCTAAGCCCCAGCTATTAAGTCATATATATTTACCACGGCCATGTGTTTGATGTCTAAACATTGCCTCGGGCTAGTGTTATGCAAAGTGACATGACTAGCCGGGGAGCGTAATCTTGCATCGGCAACAGGCGTTAGATCGCACGGCTTCTCACCTACAGTGTTACAGCTTAATCTTAAATCAGAGGGAAGCCCGCGGCGTGAACGAGGCGTGTTCTCATCCGTCCCCACGTTGACAGACAGTGAGAGGGATATTGTCCGCTAAGTTTGATTGGATCGGGTCACAGCGACATCCAATCGGAATTGAGATAGAGGATGTAATTACAATTTAGATCCGAATTATAGCTTTCATAAGTCGTAAGAAAAAAGTTAGTCTCGCCTATGAAGCTTGCTGAGAAATAGAGTTACTCCGGGAAAGCCACTCGTAATTTAGCGGTAAAACTTAGAAGCAGATTCTAAGGAAAGACAAAGCTTCGAAAAGGTCAGTAAGTTATTTGCTCGATTTTTGCAGATTATTACGGCATCATAATTGTAATTATTTGTAGTATGTATGCTTAATTACTAGGATCGTACAGTATGTAGAATTACCTTTGTACTGTTTCATTTACATGCATACTTGAGAAATGGGCTTGAGTTTTACGTAGAGAATTATGTAAATTGTTAGCATGTGGTCAGAATTAATTTTGTAAGTCGCTGTTAGGTTACCTGGTATTAATGCGTTATGTTAGAATTTACGCATGCTTGAATTGTGAGTTTGGAAGCTGGTTGAAGTATGTAAGATTAGTTACTATGGACGTATGCGTATATCAGAGCATGGATATTGACTATGTGTGTACTTTGTATGAGTGTAAGGTAAAGGAATGCGTCCATTATTATGATATTGTTTAGTATAACGGGATTAGGAATATGTATTGATGCGACAGAATTTATTGATGTATGTATACGAAGTAATTGATACCGTGCCGTAGTATGACGTTTATTTTACCATACAAGAACGTATGGGTATCTCGATGTGAATGAATACGTGACCGAAGAATTTTAATAGCCGTTATCTGATGATAGGCTGTGTGCAGTGTGAGATGAGAGGGCTAAGGAAAAATATTGTACCGTCCAGGAAGCTTTTTAGGGAACAAAACTTCCGGTTCAGTTGAGTCCCGAGTCTCCAAGAGGGGAGACGGAAGTGAAAGTAGCCGAACAGTCGGAGTCGACAAAAGTCTAGTCGGTGGAGAGAAGGTGGATAGAAGGTGGAGGAAGAGGAGAAGAAATATAGAGAAGTCACGGAGGAGGAGAAGGAGTATAGAGAAGTCGAAGAGGAGGAGAAGGAATTTGGAGAATGTCGGGGAGGAAGAGAGAAGGAATTGGGGAGAAATAGAGAGAGAAGAATACCACAGATGAGTAGAATACAAGGACAGGTGGAAATTGATCTCAATAGGTTATAAAAGGGTCGAGCGGGGAAGGAGTGTAATTGGGAATTTGAATAGTTTGTTTATTGAATTGTTATTAAATTGTTATTCATTGAATTTCAACTTTTTCGTATATTTAACTATTTAACAGTCGGCATTGCTGACTGGGGGTTCGGAGATGTACATCTACCTTTCACTAATTTAATTTCCAACCAAAATCGAGCCTGGGTGGGACTTCTACAATAGTTTCAATAAAATATTGGGAGCACCCCACCCCAATCATAACAACCACTTCTCCACAGTCTGAAAGAAATAAGGAGATTAGAGAGAAGTCCTTCGGCAGACTGGGAGGGTGGACCGTGCTTGGTGGCTCCTTGACCATTTGACGAGAGTTGTGGAACCGGAAATACTTCGTGATCGTCAACTGGACGTCACGAGTCACGTATGTTCCATTGTTGAATCAATAATTCAATATCACTGCTAGTGAAATCAACAATTCAATATCGCTATATTGTGAAAATAATTAATACAAGCATCCTACTCGTAGATAAAGCAATATAAATATATTTGTATGAATTCTATACTTTGATCACCCTTCGTGATAGATCATAAATTTTTCATATTTGTTTTAAATTCTAAACAGTGATCATACATGGTGATAGATCAATATATCATAATTTGTTAATACAAGTCCATAGGTTGATTCTTGTTTGATTATTCATTATGTTACATGTTTTGATTGGTCCCAGTTCAGAACGATATCTGATATCAGTTGTTTAACGGTGCGCGTCATTCTTTTAATTCCATAGTTGGTCTTTTATACACACGAGTATGGTGTCAGATTCATCCATCTTTCAAGTACATTATAAATAAACATCTCATTCACGAAACTGCTTTATCGTCTTTGCTAAATCCAATCCCAACCTGGCTTCATCTTGCAATACTAAAGGCCGAGTAATATGCATGTACAAGTTGTGGCAAAGCTGGTATTAATCATCAATGAGACTCTCTCTCTCTCTCTCTCTCTCTCTCTCTCTCT
>JAECUM010019824.1:0-10345 GCA_016617855.1 Megalonaias nervosa
CGAGTTTGGTTACCCTCTAATGAAATGCTGTAGGGGAGACCTGTGTTAAATAGGGTCGAATGTTTATAGGGACAAACGAGAAATGAACACGCGGTCTCTATTTTGAAAGGTATATTTTTCAACAGTGTAACATGAGGTGACGGTCTGCTCTCGAACTGAAATGCCGTATTACGAAATATGTTTCACATGTGGAGTCTATCTATTTTGCAACATTAGATTGATTTTGGAGGAAAGGTCGCTGATTCATGGATAAAATAATTTTTTTTGGTGGATAATAGATAGGTTGTTGGATAGTAGATAACATGGTGTTGATAGTAGATAACTGATTGGTGGATGGTACATTACTGAATCATTGATAGTAGATAACTGGATGATGATAGTAGATATTTGGTTTATATATAATATATAACTAGTTGGTGGAAAGTACATAACTGGGTGTTGGATAGTATATAACTGGTAGGTGGATAGTATCTCGGAGTATAGTAGCTTTGTTCGGGTGCTGATGATAGATAACTACACATTGAATAGTAAACAAATGGGCTCTGGGTAGTAGATCACTAGGCATTGATAGTTAGAGAAATGGACTCTGGGTAGTGGATCATTAGGCATTGATAGATAAATGGGCTCTGGGTAGTAGATCACTAAGCATTGATAGATAAATGGGCTCTGGGTAGTGGATCACTAGGCATTGATAGTTAGAGAAATGGGCTCTGGGTAGTGGATCACTAGGCATTGATAGTTAGAGAAATGGGCTCTTGGTAGTAGATCACTAGGCATTGATAGTTAGAGAAATGGGCTTTGGGTATTAGATCACTAGGCGTTGATAGAGAAATGGGCTCTGGGTAGTAGATCACTAGGCATTGATAGTTAGAGAAATGGGCTCTGGGTAGTAGTTCACTAGGCATTAATAGTTAGAGAAATGGGCTCTGGGTAGTAGATCACGTAGCCATGATAGTTCGATAGCTTCTTTTCCATCACAGATAACTGATGGATGGATAGTGGCTATGTGCGGATATTATACAACTAGGTGGCACACAGTAGATGAATGGGTACTGATATGTAATAATTATAAGGATGATTATAAACTAGGGTAGAGATTTTAACTTTATAAGTGGGGTCATAAAATGGTAATAGGAGATAATGTAGTTAGTTTCTGATGCAAAGAAAGACAGACACCTCATGTGAACTCCTCATGTCAAATATGTCATAATATGACATTCAGTTCGAGATCAAGCTGTCACCTTATGCTACACATTAAAAACATGCCTTTAAAAATGGGACCTCGTGTTAATTTCCCATTTGTCCCCATAAACTTTTGACTAATTTGTCTCTATAAACTTTCGACCATTAATTTTCACATGTTAATTTCCCATCTGGCCCTATAAACATTCGACCCATTCAACACATGTCTCCCACACATCAATTAATTTACTGGGTAAACAAAAGTCATATCTCCTGCCATCATTTATTACACTGATACAAACAGAAAGACTTACCACACCTGGAAAACCTATGATGCCACACAACATTTCCATTCAAGGGTAGACCAATACCTCATTCAATACTGTTATAAAACACTTTTCAACTAGACGGCACCTAATGTAGGACCCACCCTAAAGTAGCATCATCTACTACCAAAAGGATTCAACTGAATTTGACAGTAGGTATTCTGGCATGAATGTTGTTCAAACTTGTACCAGTCCAACTTCAACAAACTACTATTATTACTAAAATTAAATAACTTACAATGATTTTTTTTCTCAACGTCAGCTGGGCAAAATTAAAATAACTTTGACAAAAAGTTTTCTGGCAAAAATACCTTTCAAATTTGTCCAACAGATGCAGATCCCTCATCAAATATGGCCACTGTCATTAAAAGTTACAAATAACAATAATATGTTTTCAAAAACCGGTAATGAGAATTTGACCAAATTTAAAAGAAAGCTTCTTAAAGACCTTTCACTTTTGTACAAGTGATGGAGCTTTTGCATTCAATACGGCTAGCACTACTTAATACAGAAAGGTCTTATGAGTGATTCTCAAAAAACTATTTAACAGAATTTAACCAAATTTGAGATAAAACATTATGGCATGAAAGGCCTTTACAGTTTTTACAAAAGAAGCCAATTTGCCATCAAATATATGTATATAATTATAGTAAAACTTTAAAATGACAACATCTCCAAAACAAATTCACTGCATTTTAAGAAATGTTGAACAGAATTGGACCAATGTTGACAGAAAGCATCCTGACATGAAGATATTATGGACTGCACAAATGATGTTGACTTGATTATCAAATATGATTGCCATTTCAAGGAAAATAACATTAAAAGAACTTACTTTCCACAAATTTCTTCTCTACAATATCTTAACAGAATCTGACCAAATTTAAAAGAAAACTATTCTGGCACAGAGGCCATTTAGATTTGTGAAAGGTAGTTGCTTCGAAAGATAAGTATTGATTCTATCTGAATGATGTAAATGGTACTCTTTAAAACTCCAACAAATCATCTAAAAAAATTGATATTGTAATATTGTCCATGACACTGTAAAATATCTTCGACAACTTTTAAACCATTTTCACATGTAGGTTCAGTGTAATCATATAATGCAAAATAATCAGTATTGGGTCCCTCTCTTTTGTTGTAATCTCTTAGAATAATTAATATTCTCTCTCTCTCTCTCTCTCTCTCTCTCTCTCTCTCTCTCTCTATATATATATATATATATATATATATATATATATATATATATATATATATTGTCAATGTTACAATTGCATTATTTTGCATAATGTAAGTTTCTTCTGTGCCACAAAAGTTCACAGCATGCAATGTGATACTTATGGCACACTTGACAATGTTTAAAGTTACACACAGCTGCTATGTTGCTGAGACTTCATCAATTGTTAATAATACAAATTCACCATTTTGTATGCCAAAACTCTCATAATATATGCTACACACAATCTACAATAATAAAATGACTAATGATCAACTGTAAATAGATTCACCAACATTTCCAAATAAAATGCAATGATTATGATTTTTTAAATTTTTAATGCAATTTTAGCACATTGATAGGACATATGTGGCAGCCTTTATATTTAGTGCAGGAAGTGCCCGGGAAACACCCAGAGAGCATCACTTACCCACAGAAAGCTACTAGCGCTCTTCCTCACATACCTACATTGGTGGAGTCAAGATTGAAACCCACACAGACAAAGGGACAAAGATAGAATGTTAAACATACACATATTTGTCATCTCTTTAATACAGTTATATCTTGTTCTTTGTATTGCTTTATATACACTACTAACATTTTTTGCTGTCTCTTTGTTGTTGATTACTCAATTAAACGATTATTTGTCTTTTCAACAACATTGTGGTTGAATAACTGAAAGGAAAAATCTAGTTTTTAAATTTGTTATCACTATATTAATCCTCAATAATTCTGAGCTACTGTATCAGTGCTCAAGTTATGGCTAATCAGATTTTCAAGACAGGGGTCAAATTTTAATTATCTCAGGGCTGTACCACATCTCAAGGGTGATAATTATCAAGTTTTATTTGGGTCTACAGAGAGCAACTGTTCAATAAATCAATGAACCAACCATTTAAATATTATATATACCATGTAATACATGTTGTGAGAGTTTTAAGGTGACAACTTTGTGTTATTAACAATAACCAAAGCAACAGCAACAAAGCAGAATAACTGCTATGTGCAAATACAAGTTTAAAACAAAACAAGTACGATATGCCAGAATGTTCACGTTTTGTACTTCTTAAATTCATGTATTAAACCCATAAAATTTATATATAGTTTATTTATGATGTGTTCTACTTAAGCTTGAGAAGAGACTATGGATTCATTCAAGTACACATAAAAGTTTTGGGAGGTAAAATATACCTTTTTCTTTCAGGAGGCTGGCATACCTGTAACACAGATGGTGATCGACCGCATCATGAAATTCATGGACAAAGATAAAGACGGGACCATTGACCTTGGGTGGGTAATACATGATAAAATAATTTGATCATTACCATCAAATACTGGATGTTACAAAGAGTAGAGAAGTCCTCAAATTAGATGTAATGAAGTATCTGGAATCCACCCCGACATCAAAAATAAATAAATAGGAAGAAAATAAATACAGATGACCTGGGTGGATTCTAAATGTATGTCCTGAAGAGAATGAAAAATAAAATGTATGAACTGCCCAATGCTCTTTAAATAAATGCAGTTATGAAGAGAGAGTCAATCGTGATACTTTCAGGATGTCAATATTGCTTAAGGTCAATTATGCTAAAATAAGACTGTAACTTTACATGAGATCAGATTGGACATAATGTTTCATCATCCTCAGAGTTAAGATCAATTGTGTTTGTGTCTTTCTTTAAGATTTTTATTAAGACACCTAGAAACACTAACATTCATTTCATCAAATGGATTCATTAAAATTTCCACCAAAATCAGGACTAGTACAATTACGTCATTATTTAACAACAGCACTGCGATGCTCTGAAGGTCAGTTTTTGTTAAATAATCAAACTGTGTACATTTTTATTTAGAGAATTCCTGCAGGGTGATAAGAAAATTAAGAAAATATCACGTGACCAAGCCAGAAACTCACTTCGTATTGGCGAGGAAGCACACTACACAAGATATTCGAGAACGTTTCGAAATGCCCATATTGAACCTGTGACATCAAGGCTGAAGGTGGATGAAGGTCCCAAATATCTATCCCCGATTGTGTCCGGTGACAGTTCACCTAACAGCAGTCGGAGATCCTCGATAGGATTTGATTTACAATGAAGGTGAAAAATATGTACAATTTTATCTGTGAGTAGAAATGGTAATCATTTCATGTGAAGCAAAAATAATCCACATTTAGATTTAACTTGTTCTGTTGATGTAAAAAAATATTGCACTATAGTATTTATGATTCAATTTAAAAATTTAAATTACTGATTTGTTTAAACAAACTTGACATAATGCATCCTACAGTAAGCAAGGACTGCAGGAAAAGAGTTGATTTTTTTTAGATGTATCTACACACATACATACATAAATGCATACATACATACAAACACACACTTAAATATATACATACATACATGTATGCATACACATATGCATACACATACATGCATGCATACATACATACATACACACACATGCATGAATGCATGAATGCATGCATGCACATACACACATGTACACATACATGCATGCATACATACATACATACACATATACATACATGTATGCATACATGCATGCATGTACATACATGCACACATATACACGTACATGCATGTATGCATGCATACATACATACATACACACACACACACATACCTGCATACATGTATGCATGTACATACACACTCATACACATGCATGCATGCATACATACATACATACATGCATATACACACACACATATACACATGCATGCATACATACATACATACATACATACATACATACATACGTACATACATACATACAGACAGCAAGAATATAAATCTAAACATTGCTGAGATGGACCTGTTCTTGAAGATAATTTCTGATTTTCTCATTATCTCTTATAAGTCAAGAATATAACTCTGATAAAAATTCAGTGGTAATGCCAGTTAAGATATAAAGGTAGAAGACTGTGATAATTATATTGCTTGTGTCAAAAGATTTTCCTCCACTTTTGCTATCTAATAACATTAACCATAACTACACAGAGTTACTAGTAGTGCACATCCAATCAATCATGTATGCAGTCTTAACCCTGTTACTTGACTTTCATTCATTCCAAAATGTTGGGAAATACACCATTATTCAAATGTATCAATACTATCAGCCATAATCTGCATTTTTATTGTATGATGTCCATGTACGATCATCAAGAGAAAAGACTCTGAACAGTTAATATAGTAACCAGGTTACATCAAGCATCATGAAGCTTTTTTCTTTTTTTGTGTTTCTTTCAGTGTTATATAAAACTTAGACACTCCTTTTAATCCATGGTTGAAAACTGGCTGGTGGTGCAAACCACCAAACAATTTCTTGAGAAGTATTTCTTACTGTATATGATGAAGGTTTACTTTTCTTAAAATTTAATTGCATCAGTGTTAAATAGTTTATTGCATGAAATTGCATCCATTTTAACAAATAGGTGTTTTATCATTGCATAAACTGTATGTATGTGTATGTGTGTATAATTGCTTGTGTGTATATATGTGTACATGCAGACACAGAAATTATGTAATGAATTTAGAATTTTAATATAATACTATGTACTAGTGTTAACCACTATTCCCTGTAAAGTAATGTGCACTTATAATAAACTGTGAGGTCGTCAGTGGGATGGATCCCCGACCCACTGCTACCTATGTATGGGAATAATAATTTTAAAAAAGAGCAGAAACCAATCATTCCTGTATGTTGGCAGATGATGCACAAGTGTTCTGTGAGATTTCTTGCCTTGTTCTTGTTTACAAAAGATGTGTGAGACTTCTTCAACAAGATACAATAGGACCCATAGAGAACACTCAGACCATATGCAGGATTCATATGATTAACATTGTTAAGAAGTATCAACGTCAACATAAATATAACATACACTATTGGTACCAGTCAAAGGAAGCCAGAATACGTTAAACAAAGGATCAAAATGTTTTGAACTAACAATGTCAAGATCAGCAAAAAGTTTTGGGGTTTTTTTATAGAAAAGATACTGAAACAATACCACATACTTTAATGTATCAGCCTAAATGGAATTTCTATGCAATTATAGTACAGTTTTGCATGTTCTGAATGCCACCTAGAAAGAACATGTTCAGTGCCATAATCAGCTCAGAAAACAAAAATTTTAACAATATAAGCTTTTGGTTGAATGATTCAATCAAGGAATGAACATCATGATTATCTCCCAAATGTTCTATACCTGGTGTATTTATAATTACAATCAAACAATTATCCATCTGTCAGCAATGTGCCAAAGCAGTTCATTGTAAACTCCACTCATTTGTAACAAAAATTGTCAATTAATGTATTTAGTATAGTTATAATCAGAAGTTATTAGCAAACATCCTGAACATTTCAGAATTTTTGGGATTAGTTTCCATAATGCTAGGCATGATTTGAATTGCCTACATGTATTTATATTATTAATTGGTTAGAAACTTTTTATGCAATAATGCAACCAAAATAACCCCACAAAAAAACAAAAAAGAAACTAACATAGGCACATGCACAAATATTATTTTGGAATTTTAAATATTGTAGGTTCTTTCTATGCCCATTAAGACATTGCAAGACATGGCATCCATTTGGTTTATGGACCGCAAGGAGATAATTATTCTGAAAACATGCATATACACAGGTTGCATTAAGTCTTTCCTCAAAATTCCTTGAGCTCATCGATAAAATGTAAACCCCTGGTCTTCAAAAGTGTATCCTCCTGATGTCAAGTCCAGTGTGAGGCTAAAATGATACCTGTTGAGAAGGATCTTAAAAGTTAATTGTCTGAGTGAATAAAGTCTAAACATTTAGCCTTTTATTCAATATTTGTTATTTTGTGAAGTCAATAACTGCCATAGTGTCAAGAAATTAGTTTTAGATCAACTGGTAGGAGACCAGATGAGATTATGTGAAGGGTCCTGCATTAGTCATCTGTCCATCATCTGTTAGAAAATAATTGCCATTGCTGAACTACTCAGCAGAAAGTCATGAAGCTTTGACATAGTTTCATTCCAACATCTAGTTCCTCCTAAATGAATGGTGCCCCTCAAACATCCAATATGGCCACCAAGGTGACCATCCTGAAAATCTTATTGATACACTGACTTGGGGTTTTCCTTGAAACACTGTTAAAAATATGTCGTTCCTCTTACCTCCAAAATGGCCAACACTGTGGCAATCTTGAAAATCAATAATGAATAGCAACATTAACATAAAATCTTCACTAAAACACAAACACATTAAAATATGTAATGATCTTAAATGAAAATTATGCCCACTTGACTTACAAAATAAGTTGCCAATAATATCATGCATTTGCTCTCCTCCTGAATGGATGGCCATATTGACATGGGGTATAGAATAATAATAATAATAACAACAACAACAATCATCATAATAAGTAGTCCCAAATAAAAATAATGCCTATCTGACCTCCAACATGGCTACTGTGGCCATCTCAAAATCATGTTTTTCCTGCTTCCCCCCACTTCTGAATGAATGGCCATATCCATACTTACAAAGGGGCTTTTTAAGAAAAAAAAAAAGGATTCTTGCACTATTTAGGCATTTCAGGGCCAAAGGCCATGACTCAGGCTTTTATCTGCAATTGTGCACAGGAATGCACATGCAATACAATCAAGTTTGATTTTTTAAAATCACACTCGTTCATGAATTTGTCTGAAGATTATTGTAAATGAGTGCTACAAAATGATCATAACTTGGACTTTTGAACCAATAAGATTTGTGAATAGATCAATTCAAACTGATAGTAATTATGGAGTTTAACCATGTTTTGCATCTGAGATGAATTTATTATCTATTCATCACACTGTGTTCAATGTCAAAGGTCATGACCAGGATTTCTGCACCTCACTTGTATTGTAAATATGTTAACTCAAACCATGATAGAAAATATTTTAAAAATATAATTCAAGGAGTTAATCAAGCATATCTCAAGATTTCAGTACTAAGCAGTTAAAAAGAAGGACAAAAGGGAAAAAAGACTCTTCTCAGGGTTACCTATGAAATATTTTTGGACTAGTGGGTTATTTTTGTTTTCAAGAGACTCTTGTTTTTTCATGCATTTGTGGGTATAATACAATTGGAAAAACAAGCAAATTCAGTGAAAATTTTGTCCCCCATCTACCATGGTGAGGTCAAAAGTTCACAATAATAACTGATCTTTAAGACAGAGCTGTAAAGTTTCTGCACTGACATGGAAAGTAAGGATGACTGTATCACCCTCAAAGAACAAAGAAAAAGTGCAAAAAGAAGGGGTAAAAGAATTGATAAGCGGCCTCCATCTTGAAGATAAAACCTTGAGTATGATACATGATGCCATGAAGATGAGAAGCATAAGTGTTTCATCTTTGCACCTCAAGTATATTTAAAGCAGAAATGAAAAAGAGAAAACCCTAACAAATATTGTCCTGTAACCTTGACCTTGAAGACCCCAAACAATGCAACATAACAAATCTTCAAGTATCAACATGCAAGCATCTCAAGATTCATTCATGTTGTAAACATCTTAAGTTAGACATACACATAAAATATGGACCAGTGACTTTGACCTTGAAGATAGGAACATCAAGATGGTTCACAGCACATATTCTAGACATATACACCAGTTTCATCCCCTAATCTCAGACGGCTCTAAAATGTTAACTTGGAATAGAAACTAAGGCAAAAATGTGGAAGTATTGAGTCATAACATAGACCTTCAAGACAGAATCCAAGTGCTGAACTTGAAGCACCTTCTAATGATGATATTTAAATATACAAAGTCAGATGTCTCTAAAATTAAAGAACTGAAAGGAATGATTGTGTGCTGGAAAATTCAAATTCTGATGGTCTTGTCCCCAAAGATAGGAACCAACTGTGTCACATGACATGTCTTCTAGCAATGATGCAGGAGTATACAAAGTTTCATTCATTACTATCTCAGACTCATATAGCAGAACGGTCTTAGAAATTTTAAAATATTAAGTGATGACCTTTGGCATTGAAGACAGGACCCCCAATGTGGTATGCAGCACACCTAATGATAATGTAGAAGCATGCAAGGTTTCATTCATAATCTTAAATGTTTTTAAAGTTATCAAGTGGAAGGGAAAGTGTGCTGGGAAACGTAAATTATTTAACCCTGACCTTGACCTTGAAGATAGCACTCCAAATGTGGTACACTACACACCTTCAGTTGACAGCATGTAAGAATACCC
This sequence comes from Megalonaias nervosa, assembly GCA_016617855.1. Taxonomy (NCBI): domain Eukaryota; kingdom Metazoa; phylum Mollusca; class Bivalvia; order Unionida; family Unionidae; genus Megalonaias; species Megalonaias nervosa. The sequence continues at coordinate 9,966 of JAECUM010019824.1, forward strand.
TAATCTCAAAGAGTTTTAAAGTTATGGAATGGAAGGGAAAATATGATGGGAAAACTAACAGTATTGCAGTGATTTTGACAATGAAGACATTACTGACTAAAAGTGTGTCTGCCAGTTTATTTTACTTTGTTGCTTTTCATTATTATGTTTTTCATTCTTATCTTTATCTTCTTCTAGACATACTTTAACCATTAGGGAAATGAATAAAGAAAAAGCTGAGATGTTGCAGTATATACAACTTGTTACTATACATGATGGATTGTGAATACAATATAAACAACTTGTTACAACAGAAAATGTATTGTTAAAAAAAGGCCTTTACATGATGACAAATCTTTTGAGTTTGGGTGTACGTATATATATATATATATATATATATA
>JAECUM010019827.1:0-53322 GCA_016617855.1 Megalonaias nervosa
TATATATATAAAGAATACAAATCATGGCTAATAACAGTCCTTTCAAGTGCACTGGATCCAGCAATGGATCACGTGTGTCAGGGATTCATTCAGATAAATGCAAAAAACTGACAACAAACAGTGCAAAACTAGTATCTAACTAGCCTGAGCGCTTTCGACTCTTAATGAGTCTTTTTCAAAGGCATATACAAAACATAGACAAGACAAACAAATAAAACAGCAAAACCGTAGTGTTTGCAAAACTGTACATGGCTGTTTCTGCAGGAAGTAAACCTTTAAATTTATTATATTTCAACTAATTTATATCAACTTTTTGCGGATACTGCAAAGTATTTGTATTGACCTAGAAATCGATGAGCCATAACGAAATCTGTTAATGTATGGACATTTATGTAAGCGCAAATTATATCCCGGACATTTCATTGTTATAGAAGTAAGTGTAGGCTATTAAGCAAATTTAGAGAATTATTTAAAAGAAAATGTGTCGGCTACAAAAGATAATTTTATTTGTGAATGGCTGTCTTTTTCTAGTCTTCTTGGTTTAAACCTCTTACTGGATACGCCGCCTTAGAACATTGAAACCACTACGGTTGTTCTGTTTTATTTGTTTTTCTTGTCTATGTTTTGTATATGCCTTTTATAAAGACTCATTAAGAGTCGAACGCGCTCAGGCTAGTTAGATACCAGATTTGCACTTTTCGTTTTCAGTTTATTGCATATATATATATATATATATATATATATATATATATATATATATATATATATATTGCTTTTCGTATCAGACAGATTGCTTCATATAGTGTACCCTGAAAATTGCAAATAAAGTATATATGTATATCATGTATCAGAAAAACATATTTAATGGATTTCCTTTTCTTGTCAGGTCTTTTCATGTAGTGTTCCTCGAACATTGCAAAATAAAATTGGGGCCATATGTGTGTTTGAGTACCCACTTATTTAGGATATGTAGCCTGCACTTTTAAATTTCTTTGTTAAATCAGTAAACATCATATGTTGTTAAAATAAACCATGTAATCATATTTTCCAGACATACAACACCGGGTGTTTTTTTTTCCTTTCTGTCTTTAAGCTCTTAGCATGTTACCTCTGAATGGCACTGCAAATATAAACCCTACTGTCCAATGTCAGGAACGAGATAGAGAGTTTGATGGTCGAGCCACAGCTGTGACGTGAGTACATGATTACTATTTAAGGGTGAAACGTCGAAACCACTCGGTCGCTAGTATGTGTTGAAATTAAAAATACGAATTATGACTGGATAATAGGTCTAACATTATTTCATAACCATATAAAATAACAGGTGCGAGGAAAACACCATTAGGTTAATTTCTTAGTGTACTGAAATTCAAGCTAATTAACCTAAGCCTATCGGCTTGTTAATTAATTTGAGAAGTGGTCAGTTAAGTATTAAGTTTTATATGATAATAACCATGATGGCCTCGTGTCAGGCTTGTGGAAGGGGCAAACCTTGGGTAATATTGATAGTTGACATAATGTCCACTGTCTAGTACTCCAGTAGTATGTAAAATGTTAATTGGTTTTGTTTCAGAATGTTAGGTCCGACAATGCCATTTTGGATAGTGCTTGACATAAAAACAAATTTTGTTGTTTTTTTATGCTGTGTGCAGTTCAAAGGAGAATAGATAGAATAGATGTCAGTAGATTTATATATTCAACCTAAAATTACAGAATATATGTTACCTGTAAGCGATATTTAAAATGTTAGCACATGCGTAAACGTATGTGGCATTCAATTAGTTTACAAATCAGGCAAGTGACCTAATTTTCCTTTGCAAGTTAGACAATATTTTATCGATATGGTCAAAAATATTTGCAAAAGAACAAACACGTCATGACTGCTCATGGATATGCTTCATAGCACGGATATGCTCACTGGGGCTGTTATAAAGTAACTTACCTGAACAATAGGATTCTAAAATTATGATATATTTCTGGACTTTCCTTATGATGGAAACAAAGCAGCCTCCAATACAATTTTATAATGAAGCATTCACTGTACGATAATGCTCGATATTGTTATATGTTATTGTTTTACAAAATTAAATATTTCACAAATGAGTTGGGACTCGCATTTCAATTTGCGAATTCACGCATATGCTTACATATGAGACGTGTCTCCTGTTACCGTGTGTGAATTCAATGTACATGTTGTACACTTGACATGCAACGCATATACAATTATTTGAATTCAAGCACATTTTGCATATGTGCAGTTCAAAATACTTTCAATTTATGTTGTCTCATACTTTTCAAGTTGAAGCTATTTTTTCTGCGTAGTTATTTGAAACAAGATATAAATTGTCCGTATTCAAAATTCAATTCCAGCATTATTGCATCCATCATTGCGGCCCTCATTGTAATGGGAACTGCATATGACGTCATAACCAGACTGTTTGAAAGCTTTGCTACTGACACCAAGATGGGGCAGTTCAACGAATCTCTTCCTATCACAAAAGACACTCACAGCAATGGCATGGACTACGAGGATGCAGACGTCCACGATAAGACTCATCTCCTCTCTAAAACAAAATACGCCGAGTATGAATCTGTAGATAAATATAACCCCGTTGAGAGACAGGCTAACGTTGGTAAGTCAACGGGTCCCTGTATTCATCCATGTCATGTCTGATACTTATTTATTATTTCTGTCTTTCGTTAAAGTTATTTCATCAATATGAGCATGTCTATATCTCCATCTTCCTACCTTTCGCACAACGTTTACTTCATTAAGATATATTTACATTTCATATTAAGATCACTTATTTGAATAAGAGAATGCCAGTCACCTGTGTTTGTTTAACATAGGGATATTCCACCAGCTTTTAAAACGGCATTTGTTATACATAGGGATATTCCATTAACATTTTCAAACGGTTTTTGATATCTTGTATTGATCGTGCCTCAGCCTAATATAAATAAAAATACTCAGTAGACAAAATCTAACGAATATATTCATAATCATCCTAGTTGATTTATACAAGTCGCTCCACTGAGAATATTTAAGTCTTATTTGCATGGAACACTATGTTTCTTGCAAATATATTTTCTTTTAGCTTTATTAGATGTAAAATAAAAACGTGGTAGCTTTGAGTTCATTAATCATTTATCATTACAGACATAACGTGGAATGCAATCGCAGCTTTGATACATCTGGGACTGAGTAGAGATTTCATGCGTATCTAAAAGTTTGAGTACTCTGGCAACGTTGCACTGAGAATAATTTGGAACAAAGATATTAAAGGTTTCATCAATTTTATTAGGGGTGCATCAAATGGATATATTTATTGCAGTGCAAATCTTGTTTTAATACCGTTCTGCTAATAGAAGCGGTAACACCTGTAAGGTTATAGAAGAACAAAGTCATATCATTTATCAATAATAATAATAATAATAATAATAATAATAATAATAATAATAATGTTAAAATGGTGCAGTTAATGATATTATTTATATTTTGTACAGGTATCGTTGTCCAAATGTTGCTTGCTTTCTCCATGTACAGTAATGCCGTTAAAATCCTCAGCACAAAGCAGGCTGCCGGTAGTTTGAGTGCTGTGAATGGAATCCGCTGTATCAGCATGTTTTGGATCATTCTAGGTCACACATACGTTTTCGGACTTGGATTTGTCTGTGAGTGTTTTGTAATTTAGTTTGCAGATATTTTATTTGTAGATATTATTTTATCGTATTTTGAAAGTGCCGATTAGTACCTTTGAAATTATATGAATTTGATTACTATGATAATTCAGGTGCAGTTTACGATCACTTTGAGACAAGATAGGGACAATGCTCATATAAAAGTTTCAAGCAAGGAAGCTTTTAAGACATAATCTCAGTTGTGTAACTTCAGATACCCCAAAGCTGTTATAAACGTAATGGAAGCCAATAAAGTATTAACATATTTTGAGGACTACATTCAGATGTCGCAAGGGGCCTTCAGACGATGCCCTCTCTTTAGAAATCGTTTGATCTTTGATCGAATCAGATTTCACAGGAAGCGATACATCTGAATACAGTCCTACAAAATGGAGATGAAACTACTGGAAAAGACGAATACTTGACGAAAGAGTAAAACTTTGTATTGATGACAAGGCAGGGGTCACTTAAGATTGAAACCATTCTTATACGTACAATCAATCCCATTTCGATGTTATGTACAGGTACAAAAGAGAATCAAAATTTCAGAAGTAACCTGTAACATATCTGGTTTCTTCCCCCAGTACTCGTGATTTTGACAGTACAAATGCTGTTGTGACTGTTTGAGAGTATACATCATCCTCCTTCCAATGTGCCTGTATTTTCGATGACTGTTTTTAGCATCCGTATAATTTTGAAGTTTAGTAACCAGTCATTGAAAAACAGCTTTTTTCTTCAATCACATTTATCGATAATAACCAATACAAGCAATACACTCTCTGTAGTAAAACTATAATCTTCATATCAGTTTATTGCTTGAATATTAACGATTAGGTGAGAAAGGTGATTCTACAGCCATATTTTCCCTTCTCTCGAAAATGATCTATTTACTTCGATTAATTGTCAATGTTAAATTGGTGTAAAGACATATACTCGAATTATTTGTAGATAGCGCTATTATTAAACTTAATAAGGGATTGAAAACGTAATAGTTTTCAAGTAATTACGAAAGCTTTCGCATCGTCAAAGGGACTTAGGAGACTCTAAGATCAAGCGTTATTGAAAACGAATGTAAAATCAATTAAAAGCATTTGTTTATCGGATACTGAACATGAATTTGAACCAGAAATCAAATTAACATGGAATTGAATACTCAGATAGATAAAATAATAAATGCATCAGCGCTTAAACACAGTTTTCCTTTCTCTCAGCTAACCTAGGATCATTCCTTCCGAATATGTTCAACAGATTTACTTTCCAAGCCATAGACAACGCCACCGTTGCTGTTGATTCCTTTTTCCTTCTAAGGTAATTTCTTTCTCTAGAATTTTAGTGAATCCCATATCGATATCACCTGAAGCGTGATTTACCGATATGGATACTACAGATGTTAGCAATATTTGTACTTACCGTTGTTTTCACTCTCATAATCAGATATCCTTTTTAATGTTATTCACACTGAATAATTAGGATTTGAAAACACATATTCAGATGACTGTGTAAATTTCTAAGCTCAATGTTGTTGTTCTCTTTGCACTATGTGACTCAATTCCTTTTCTTTTTGTATGATGGTCAAACAGAGATGTTTCATTACTAGTTTTTTTTGTCAATATCTAATACAAATAAGCTGAAACTATGTATTCTGGCATTGATAATGACAAATCATACATATGCAAGACTGCTCCACACTGTAGAATTTAAAGGACCAGAATTTCCATATGACAGGGTTTAGAAAAGTTTTCACGTTGCTAATTTACTGCTTCACTTATACTCAGCATTATCCAATGAAGAATGTGCTGGTGTACCGATAAACCCTAAACACCCATACACATACATACATACATACATACATACATACATACATACATATTGAAGTTTTCCTTCGGGTTTAATTTTACTGCAGATATTTTAATTCTTAAATAAGGAATTAAATTTAGGCGTAGAAAAACCATCTTGCATATTTGTTATTATTAACCTCAGTTATGAGTATTTGATTATTACTTATAAATGACATGCTTACAGCGGACTTCTTCTCGCCTTTCTGACTTTTCGTGAGCTGAAGAAAGCTGGTGGAATCAAAGAATTCAGTTGGAGAATGTTTTATTTCCATCGCTTCTGGAGGTAACTGAATATGGTTTCTTTTTCGATTCAATTTATTCCTATAGATATTGCTTACGGCCTTCACAATATGATAACATTATTTCAACTGTCGCAGTATAATAAACTGAAACGTACAATAAAAAAACACCAACATCAATAAACAGAAATGATAGCACTAACATCTTCGTGTTACAATTCCTGAATGTACTTTGAAATATATGTACTATTATCCATATTAAATATTATACCTCATAGCCCATGATATGTTACAGTGGTGGCAATAATAATAATAATAATAATAATAATAATAATAATAATAATACATTTTTTAATATTAATAATATTAATAATAATATCAAAATCAGTTTCTGATCATTACAGTTACATTATCAGTTATGTTATTGGCTGTTATCAGGCACAATGATTTCGCATCTGTCCTAATACTTGTACTAATATCCACATGTAGAAGTACCTTTGAAGTGTATGTAATATTATCGATGATATTTACAATCCCTGTCTATTTCGTAACGCATGGAAACGTTTATAAAAACAAAATGCTTCTTTAGCGACGTAATGCTAAATACTAACAATTTTATGTGAAAAGAAAACCTTAACAATGTTTTGAATGATTAGAAGGGCAGAGCTTTGATTAATATTGATAATTACACCAAGTAAAAGACACACCTCAATAACATTTACGAGCCGCATTTTTGTCTATATATATATATATATATATATATATATATATATATATATATATATATATATATATATATATATATATATATATATATATATATATATAGATATATATATATTTGTGGGATAGGAAAGAACTAATGGTCGTTAAAGTTCTTGGCCTCGATGTATCGTAATAGAGAAGTTATTGTTAGGGCATTCGCCATAAACACAGTTTTTCTTTTGTCAACAGATTGACGCCTCCGTACATGCTGTTAATGATGGTTTATGTCCCGACAATAAAATACTGGAGTGACGGACCTTTTTGGCCAAAAGACGGGTTTGAACTTGATTACTGCAAAGATTTATGGTGGAAAAACTTACTTTACATCAACAACTTCGTCGATATGGATAAAATGGTATGAATCTTTATCTATTGTAATCTGCATCAACAACTCGTAAATAATAATAGAATGACATGTTTCTATTAATGTCATTATCATATTATACTCTACCCCAACAACTCTTGAATAGCATGAGTATCCTAAGGATGTACAGTAAACTGTTCAGTCTGAGAAGACTACAGGTGAAGGCGAAATTACATGAGGTAATCTCCGATATGTTGACGCCTGTTCCCTGAATACTAAATATTAATCTGATGTGCAACACTGTATGGACTATTTCTCTTTAGCAGGTGACAAATTTTGTTCCAAATAGTGTATCAAGAAGACAGCTGTGAAGCACGAACCTTCACGAAGAAAGCTTTAAGTACCATCATAGTGAATGGCTAACCCGCGTGGTAGTGGCAAAGTGCAGCTACCTCAGCATCACACTGTAATGAACAGTCCACTCCGATCAAAAAACCGATGTCAGAATTGTCAAAATGTAGGAGCTCAGAAGTATCACTCTGGAAACAAAACGTAAGATCTACAAACTATTGTGTTGCCGACCCTGTTGTATTCTTGCGAAACCTGGACGGTGTAGAGATACAATGCCAAGAAGTGGACCTATTTTCACATGGGCTGTCATAGGAAACTGATGAGGAAAAGAGAGAAGGACAATGTCCCAAACACTAAAGTTCTCACAAAGACAGGCATTCGAAGCAATCGCAGTCTCATGATGAAATCACTGATGAGATGTGTAGGCCACGTCACCAGGATGTCAGACTTCCGAATTGGATCTTTTTTGGCGAACTGAAGGAGGAAAAGGGATCTCTGGGAGATCAGAGGAAATGCTTCAAGGGTTCCCTGGACCTGGCGGAGTCTCATCCATAATGGAGCTACAGATGTTGAATGGAGGAGAATTCTGCACAGTTTGCTCAGAAGCATGAGCAGCGTGAAGCTCAGAAATGCAGTACGTTCTATATTGATCAATCGGCATCTCTTGCCAAGTGTGCCACGGACAGTTCGGAGCACAAATTTGCCTGGGCACCCACCCACGTACGTGCATATACCAAAACTGGTAGTGATGTTATAGTCATGTTTGATTTCGAAAGATCTACTTCAAGAAAACATACATAGTAATAGAACGACATGAATCTCCCAATGTCGCACTCGTATCATTATTTACATCAATAGAGATGTAAAGGACATTTAAATCGCAATATCGTGCTCTTCATCAACAACTTCGCTAACAGCGATAAAATAGCGTGAAGCTTCCAATACTCTGCATCAACAACGTTGTAAAATTTGCACCAATCTTCCAATGTCTTACTCTGTATCAACATTATCAAAATAGTGCTGGGATCGTATAATTCCTTCAATAACTTCCTCTACATCAACAATTTTGATAAAAGCGATAAAATGGAATGATTCTTCTAATATCTGGATCTGAATCAACAGCATGATAAATTGGAACAGAATGGAAAGAGTCTCCCTAATTATATCCATAGTGTAGATTACATGAACAGCTGAGTAATAAGGATACGAGGTACGAATCACGCCTTGTCATAATCAACATCAACTTTTATAAATCTTCCAATATGACACAATGAAGCATCATCGTATCTCTAGTAAAGAGTCATCTATCCTCTTCGTTCGTCATCAACCTTTGGCAAATGTAACTATCTGAAACAGTATATCGCTCTGCAATCTGATTGGATGTCACAGAAAGAAATTTATGCCACCAGATTGCTCGTTACATTTATCTAGGCAAATGAAGGGAATAATCATTTCAGCTGTTACAGACAACTCATGACGCATGTCTGTTTCGCATATTTACTCACTTTAAACGCAAACTTGTATTTAAAACCAAAGCATGGGGGCATGATGAAAGTTTCAGTATTGAATACCAAACATGTGCAGATAACTCTTTAAATGTCAGGTGATTTCGCCTGCTACGGCTGAGGTACACTATCAGTTATCAAGATGGTACTCGTATAAAACAGTTTGGGTTAGTTACATATGCGGAAAATTGACGTGGAACGAAATGGATCGTCCACACATGGCTAGTGATTATGACACGAAGATTAAGACTATATATTTTCTCTCCAAGTAAGCGCCTGTTATGATGTTGGCAACAACGTATTCAAACGTGTAAATTATGTGTTTACCACAATTACATACCATTGTAATGGTTACAATCACGTAGTATCTATTTCGGTGTTAGCCATCTTGGTATGGATTTAAACAAGGACCTAAATACTTTAGAATCGATTATTCTCACACGTTTTGAATTGGAATGTGCGCTACCTGCTGTGTTTTTCCTGCTTCAGCGTCTTGTTACAAAATAGAAGATGGCGATTTAATAAGTTTCAGATTTAATTTCGATGGTCGACAGATACAGAAAGTTGTCCTAGAATTTCATTTGATTCCAGGAATGGTTAGTGGTAGGATTTGATATAAAGGCTAAGCAAAACTGTTTTTGAATACCATTCCATCCTCCTGGTTTGGTGGGATGGGGTGAGGCCTCAGTAGAAAGCTAGCTGGACAGGATGGAAAAGTCATTGATTGAGTTGATTCTTTGTGATGTGTTTTCCTTTGTTGTAATTCCAACAGACAAATAATGATCCCAATGGTGCATCGGCATGAAATCATTTCTTTGTTATAACTGGTAGTCGCCACAATTATATATACATGAACAATGTCTTTAAAGTTCTGAAAATTGGCTGCATACAAGACCACTACGACATTCAACTGAATAGGCTGGTAATAATTAAAATGGGTGATGAGATAAATAAGATAAAACACAAAACAAACAAGACAAAGAGAGAACGAAATAGAGAGGAAAACTGCGAACTCCTTTCTCTAAAAGAAAAACCCTTAGAAGACAAAATGCCATTTTTAAGTTCTTAATCCAAAAGTAATACCATTCAGGATTATGATCTAGCAAAACGAAACTGCTTATTTTCTGTGAATATTTATACCCGTATTAAATGACCATTTATTTTCCCCACCATTAATGATTTAAAGTATTCTCATTGATTCATGATGTCTGCACTGTTTACGCGTTCAAATGACATGTTTTTCAATATTATCCAAGCATCGACTACATTACGGCCAGGCTGCGAAGTAGTCATAGGCCATATCAATATGTTCACAGCATTACACAACGTGATTAGCCAAGATGTAGCCATAGGCCATATCAAGCGAGCACTGTCAATCGAAGAGGAAGATAATTAGAATTTGGTTTTGTATTTATAACATATCGTCTATCTTTCGATATACAGAGTGAAGGAATTCAGTTGATTGGAAGTTATAAAATGCAGTGCAACTAAAATAATAGTTCAATCTGGGTGTGCTATGCACAGTACGTGCTCAACATAGTATCGAAACAAAACCATTCATGTAAGAGTACATGTTTAGTAAGCAATGAATATTTTATCACCATGGTTTTTAATACTGCTATTTTCCTTTCATCATTATCATCATCATCATCATCATCATCATCATCATCAATGCCTTAACCCACGAGGTCGTTGGGGCACCAAAGTTGACTCTACAACCAATTCTCTCCATCTTTCCCTGTTCTCTACTGCCCTTTGTGAATCTCCAAATTCCATGCCTCTACACCCCTTAATGTTGACATCCCACCTCTTTTTTTGTCTGCCTCTTCTTCTGCACCCTCGCACTGTGTTTTGCAAGATTGTTTATGCCTGTCCAGATGATCTTGAGACATGACCGTACCACTTCAGTTTGCGCGTTTTTACAGTGGTCAAGAGGTCTTCATAGGATCCGGTGGCTCGTTGGATCCTGTTGTGGACTTCTTCGTTGGTTGCATGGTCAATGTATGAGATGCCCAAGATCTTGCGGTAGCATCTCATTTCGAAGGTTTGAATCATTCCTTTAGATCTGATGTGAGCGTCCATGTTTCACAAGCATACAGAAAGATAGATATGTCAATCGAGCGCATCAGCCTTATTTTGGAACCAAAAGCAATGTTGGTATCTTTCCATATTGGTCTCAACTTTGTTATTGCTGCTGTTGTCTGGGCAATCCTGCAAAGTAGTTCTGGTTTGGAGCTCTCATCTGTGATAATTGATCCCAAGTACTTGAAGCTTGTGACTCTTTCCAGCTTCTATCCACTGACCTTTATTTCTGCACTATTGCCATTGGTGTTGTCATCAATTTGGTTTTCTCGGCGCTAATATCCATACCGTATGCTGTGGAGGTTGTGTCGAGGTGCTCAACCAAGTCAGCCAGTTCTTTTTCATCTCCTGCTAAACCATCAATATCATCTGCGATGCGAAGGTTGGTGATTGTTCTTCCTCCGATGATGACAGTGCCCCTGTGGTCATGCAAGGCATTCTCCATGATCCTTTCCAGAAAAATGTTGAAGAGTGTAGGTGACAGTATACATCCATGTCTAACTCCAACTGTTGGTCGAAACCTATCTCCTCTTCTGCGATTGACGAGGACAGCACTGGTGGTTTTGTCATAGAGGTGCTCAACAACCTGCACAGGTTTGAGCTGATGTTGTACTTCCTCATAGTTGCCCATAAGGCTGCATGCCATACCCTATCAAAGGCCTCTTTGAGATCTCTTTTAGGAGATACTCCTTTAGGAACATATATTTAACATGTTACTTACTTTTTGATTTATTCTCTATTGATTTATCCTTAACGTATTTTCCTCACATCTTCTTAGTAAGTGAACATTTTTTGTCCAAATCCAATCTACAATTGGAGCATTTCAGCACTGTATTTTGTACTAAACTCCAAACAGATCTTGTTTTGGGAATATTCACTCTGAGACAAAAGAAACAATTTCTGTGACATGTAAAGCTTCATTTATTATTGAGAAGTTAACGTCAGGGATTAATGTTGTCATAGACACGCTGTGATAATAAATATTCAGTATGTTCAATTCTGAACGTTTTAACATCACTGTAATTTCATTTAAGAGAGATATTGTATGCAACATTTTCTATACTATTTTGCTGTATTTTCTTTAGATGTACATGAAATTATCCAGTGTCTAAGTAATGTTGAAAATATTCCATTTCCACAAGCATCATATATATATATATATATATATATATATATATATATATATATATATATATATATATATATATATATATATATATATATATATATATATATATATATATATTTATTGTCTTTACTAACATTGCCTACATCTATCAAAACTAATTTTGAAACTCCATTAGTAAACTCCTTACACCGTTGGCTTCTATTTTATATTTCATGCATCTGTATTTTTTTAAACCTTGTTTGATTGAAGAGTGTTGAATTTTGGCACATTGTTTTGAGAATTTCATTGAGATTAAAATTATTGGCTCTGTTTATACCTACATATCTATTATCGCGATACTCCTTAATTTTTTTAAAAATGTTTTCGATTAATCTATTATAATGACGTAATATGCCTTTATTATCTCCATACTTCTGTTTTCTTAATATTACCTTAAAAAGCAAGAAGTCGTTAGTGTTTACATTACTTCCACATAAACTGGAAGTATCTTATTGTTTGCTCTCCTTTACAGTTTAATGTGTATTTGACCTTAAAATAGTTACACAAAAACTGAAAGTAACTAACTGATTTCCTTCCTTCTTCGATCCACTCTGCACAGTGACGTCGTTTTTCTTGGATATATTTTGAGGGGAACAGGGTGGCCGCCTACCTTTCAAGATCACTCAAAACCCACCTCTATAAGCGTTGTTTCGAGTCTCCTTTCCTCCGATAGGGGAATGCGAAAAGCTTGCCAGCAGATTCACATAGGTCTTTGGAATTTCGCGGGGTAGTGGAGACACGAGGGATGGGAGAGAACGCAATTGCCCCTGGGCATCAGGCGAAGATTGCGCCGTTTTGAAATTATTTACAGATAAAAATTTCCATAGTCATTCACCTTCAAGTTATTGTAACGGGGTCAAATTCTTATATTGTGGAGGGGAAGGAAGGCAGTAGGCAAGTGACATAAAACTGTACTCAGTATCCAGGTGTGGCGCCACTGAAGAACATTGCCCATAGCTCAGCGTCACTGTCTCGAGGTCTTCTACTGCATTTCTCCTCCAAATATACTTCTGTTAAGCGGACTTGAAGCCAGTTCTGTACATTAAAATAATTACGCATGTAAATTAGTAATCAAGCGCAATTTCTGCGTTGGTTTGGTTAGCGGTTGCTTTCATAGCAGAAGATAAAATCACATATATTAGATAATTCAATTCTGCTTTTATACCACATTGCTGTCCTTAAAGAATATAGCATGCCATAGCTTAACTCAAATTTATTAGCCCTGGTATGAATCAAGTACAGTTAATAATATGTAGTTATACATCAGCTACAAGTCTCGTGTTTTGCAGTACTTTCTGCAGTCAGTATTTATAAAGCGACCTCCTATCCGGATATTTAGTCTGCAGTATAGTAAATACATGTCCAATGGCCACTAACCATAACTAATGAAACAATCACTATATTTAACAGAACAAATAAACTTGACTGGTATTTATATCCAGAAATGCATTTTTAACTGTAGCTTCTTCTAATATAAGAGGCAAAAATACATAAAAGTAGAGTGTAAAAGATAAAATGAAACTACATTAAAATAATATATATTATTTTGATATCGAATAACCTCGCGACAGTGTTCCAAAACGTTGATGTTTTTATATTGAAAATAATCCCAAATGTGGTGATATATTTTATCAAATAAAGGCAATTACTAACTATGCCAATAAAATGCAAAACAGTGAAATGTATGAATTCCACTGAATAATTTCAATATGTTGTTCTAAGAGTTTGGTGGATGACAAATCATTCAAAGTGTGGGAACAACGTTGATTCAAAACAAGCATTCGTTCAAGACGGTATATTTCATAATGAGAAAAATGTATCAGGTGAGAAAAACACCCTGATAATTGTGGTACGCTATTGTGGAGATATGACCTTTGGAGCTACTTTCTTTTCCCATTCATAAAATTTGTTTGCTCATATGTATATTAATGAAAATGTATTTTTGTTTTAGCCTAATTCATTTCCTTCTTCTTTTTCTTGTCTTTTTTTCATCTCTCTCTCTCCGTTAGAGTCAATGTATCTTTAAATATACCAAACCTTCCTATGTAAGTAGGCAATACATATGTGCCACAAAAATACATTAAAATCGAACACCAAAACAAACAAGTATATTTCGAGAAAAAGTAACCTAATGAACATAGTTTTCTATTTCAATCGTGCATACTACCAGTGAATGTACCAATGTGAGTTCTTTCTATGCAATATGTAGTGTCACTCACTCAAGACCCATCTCACTTTACGGCAGAAGGTATACCGATTTTTTTTTTTTTTTCTCATGATTAAATATAATGTAATCATAAAACTATGGAGAAATCATGGATAGACGAGCGTAAATACCAAGACAATGTTATGTGACTATCAAAATTTAAGTATTTGTCTTACCAATGTAGTTTACAAGCTTGCCAATGACACACAGTTGAATTTTGAATGAAGACATATTCATAGTAAATAAGCAACATTATAACAAATAATTCACAATGGCTAATCCTCTTTTTATAAATTTGTTATGCTATGAAGTATGCGATCAATCGATAACGATTGTACAGCACACCGCTCCAACTATGTTCGCCGTACCAGTCTGCGCAAGAAATGTATTAACGAAAATAAAGTACTTGTTGTGCATACAGTATTTAATCTGACAAGGTAAATAATTTTAGGCTCTGTATCTGGGACTTAAATTGAAGCAAATTAACTGTCCTAATTGTTTTTTTAAACGTTTGGAACGTCTTTTTGTCTATATAGCCGTTGACTGCATTATAACACAAAACGCAAATGAGGAATCCATGGCAGTTGACGGTTTGCCTTGTAAAACATATAATAAGAAGGTATACTTTTGCTAGATGGTTAACTCGTGAGGAGCAAACACTTTTTATATTGCTCGTGACATAGCCACCCATAACAATACAATGGTTCAATTTTAATCTCAAGAAAGTTCAGTATATCTACTCAAAAATTGAAAATATTGTCTGCATCCTGTTTTTGCAGTGTATGGCTTGGAGCTGGTATTTGGCAAACGATATGCAGTTCTTCGTAGTGAGTCCTATACTTCTGATAGCTCTGTATATGTAAGTATCCATTTTTGTTTGTGATTTTTACATGCGTAACTTTGATTTCCGTTTAAGAATGGGAGTTAGAATAATGTACCAGATACATCTTAATTAACACTTTTCTAAAACTAATTATTATTAGAAGAATGTTACAGCATGCTTATGGAGCATAGCAGCAAAGTATATAACATTTAAGAGTGACAATTAAAGTGATAATGATAAAACCTTTAAAAATTATTCCAAATTATCTAACTCATAAAACGTTCGGAATAGTATCATATGAGTATTGTCATTTGGAAAAGATACTCAAATCTTTGTCACAGGCTATTCTTTCTACCATTAACTTTTTACGCTATTTTACCATAAGTCTACATATTGATTCCATTTATCTACATTTTGTTAACAACAATAAAAATACTTATATACAATCTTTTCTTACTTACCCTTAGATCACCGTTTATTGGAGGTATTGTGTCTGGTTTATTCTTGACTGCTACTTTCATAACATCCGGAGTTATTGCATCTGTTAACAAGCTCGATGCGAACGTCATTGCTCAAACAGGAAATAACGGGTATTAATCTTCCTCATCAATTCCGTGATTATTGTTATCAGTAGCATAAACTCAAAAAAATATGTTAAAATAGGTATACTTTCCGAGCTATACATGACATTAGTAATAGACTACAAAATTCGACCCAATTCCAAAAGATATAAAGAGATAATTTAGGTTGAGACACGTGTAAGTGATGTCTACTTAGTGAAAGCGTCTTTGTATATGCCTGGCATTATGTATGCAATTCGTAGCTTTCGTCAAAACAGATGATTTTATTTGTCTCTTGAGCAATATGTTCTTATCTCAAGTATGTATAATTTACTTGCTGCATGACGAAAATTCGATACATACTTATATTGCATATGAATACCTTCTTGAGGATATTTCTTGGATTATTATTATATAATTTATATCATTGGTTAAAGGTTATTTACAATGTATAAGCAATGATTCTTTTTTAACATCAACTCCTGGACCATGTCACTTGATGTTTATCTAGTAGAATTGTAATAAACTATGTGGACATTAAGTCTCCCTTACACGAAGATCTGCAAAATAAATATCATATAGTTGAGAAAAATCAGGAAAATTAGAGGGAAATATTCACTTGCTGTAAGAAAAGATATAGGATACACTGAATCACTTTTCTGCATGCATCATCGTGTCTTCTCTCATTAATTTCATGAGTTATATATGTTTCGTATCATCCAGGTATATGCAGCTTTACATTAAACCATACTGCCGGATGGGACCATATATTGTTGGTATTCTTACTGGGTATATATTGTTTAAGACGGATTGCAAATTCAAACTCGGCAGGGTAAGTATTTATATCTTTGCAACGCTTTTCAGATGAACAAAATCATCGACATTTCCTATAGGAATGAAATGTTATTTTTGAAGTGACTATATTGACATAAATGTTGAGGATATGCTACCGTTTCTTCAATAGAAAAAAGAAGAATGAAGGTGAGATGTTTTACAGCGTAATCATGCACATCATTGATAATGATATCAATTCAATGACTTGATCTCATACGCATGTAAATGCGCATAAATTAAATACTACAAACAATGCATGGTTATCAAATATTACACGTAGAACTTTAAACATAAACTAAAAAATAATACTTAAAACAAAGAATCTGGACAAATATAAACAATCTTAAATTTCTATCCAAATAATAATCCTTCTCTTACTTCAAGTGCTTCACAAACAAGGTTAGGTAATTTACATATTGTTTTGTATGCTTGTAAATAATGTACGCACAACTTTAAAAAGAAAATCAAAACTGGAATCACTAAAAAGGATGAAAGGAGATCAATAAATATAAGCAATCTTTATAATAAATTACAGTAGAAGTAACATTTGATCTCTAATTTTAAATGGTTCATGAAAAATTATTGTAAAGAAAAGAACCGATCTGTTATTTTAAACGCTTCGTAAACAAATTATTGAAATGATTGCCTGTGCAACATTAAGCCAGAGCTTCTTGAGTTTTAGAGACTCTTGCATTATTTGAAGAAACAAGACAAAGGTTATTAACATTTTTCAACCACATCAAAATTATTTATGGTTATGTTGCATTCTTGGTTTTGTTTTAATGGACCACTTTTTCTCTAGTCATTTGTTTTATTTTTATTTGGTTTTATATTCAGATTCCATGCATTACAGTAATCGTGCAATTATCCTCGAGTTTTGTAAACCCCCAATGTGTTCTACAACTAGAACTAAATCAGCAATAAACAGTAACAACAATAACAACAATTCATTTTAGTCTTTATAGAGAACTCCCGTAGATTGTAGTGTTGTTTCAAAACAACAAGACAATAGTATCGGCGATAAAACTTAAAGTTGTATCAATAGTATTTCATGTTCTGAAAGGCACTATAAGTTCTCCATTGTGAAAGACGTTTTGACTACACTGTATGTATACGAAGAACATTTAACTTTCTCCCATTTACACCTTTTCTGAAAACTTTTCAACCGCAACAAGTCTATTTAAAAACCATTAAAATACTTTCTTAAAATCAGCAAAAGATGCTTGATACCTTTAACCTTGACCTAGATATTTATTGATCAAACAGTATAACAGAAAAATAGCTTCGGTAATTTACAAATGTTTCTTGATGCGAAACATTGCATCAGATAATTTATCATTGTGCTTCGCCAATTCAAAAGTATTGCATTGAAAATACTTTTAAATAATTTTGATGAATATCTGTAGAGATTCCTGTAATTACAAGTGCTGTAACTGTACTTAGAAATATCACCAGAATATATATACAATTACCCCCACAATTGAGTGCAAAAATAGCCACTATCGAATATTGCAACATTAAATATATTATATACAGAAGATCTGTATCTACCCTTTCCGAAATACTGACTCCCAAGATAATCACAGCCATGTTGTTTCGAAGTTTTATGATGCCTTATTGCGTTGTAAGTTTAAACTGTTTCTTGTTTGCTTTGATTTTATTTTGGTTATTTATATTACCATAACAAGTGGAAAGTACGTTCAGGCGAAACACTTTCAACAGGTCACACCTTTGCGTGGCCTAAAGAAATTTCATTTTTCCTGGGATCAGAACTATTCAATATAAACGAAGTGGTAATTTCGTTGGTATTGGAGAGTTGCCTTTCTGACACATTTCTTAAAAAAAAACTGTCTTTTTCTAACATAAGTAGCAGATCCATTTCTGTCAAAGTTTCTCTTAACCTTGAACTGATAGATATATATAACTATAACTGAAGGCATCTGTTTTTCATACATGTTACATTGCAATTCTACACAAGATATTAAGTAAGCCCTTCGGCAGATTACTAGTTATGTTTACATCAGGCACCACTACGCGTCGGTCTGTGTTCTATCTTCGATCAATAAAACATGTTCCTAGAAACAGGCCATATTGCCATTATGTGCATAATCTTGCCGATTAGCCTTTTTATTGCAGCTTGTTGTTTTGTATCCCATTGAAAGATTGATCTGACAGGTCACTCTTATAGGTCCAAAATAACAAATATCACCAGTGCCGTTTTAGTAACATTAAATAACTATACCATTTTCAGCTAATACAAACTTGTATCAGCTGCAACTTGGTGATTTGAAATTCTTGTAATTACAGGGCGTCATACGAAAATTCCTTTAAGTGGCAATGAGCAAATGATCTACCCGACAGATCAGCATGTGTTAGCAATTATAGGCTTAAACACGTAAATTATGATATTTATGAAATCATGATCCAATTGCAAAAGGAAGCTATTTACCGTTTCTTCAGTCCGAATTTATCTTTGGTCAAGTAAGGTTTTTCTTTATCGAATTCTGACTGGCTGCTAAGCATTGAAAACTGATACATTGATTGAGAGGTGAAGGCAAATAAGCTGATAGGTCTCATGTTACTTTTACATTGGGTGTAGGCTAATGACCAACTGTCCACTGTACCACACGACTGAACAATAGGAACTTTATTACTTACGCCGTTTCTTCAGTCAGAATTAAGCTTTGATTGAGTATAGTTGCTCCTTATCAAAAGCTGATTGACTATTAGACATTGAAAATTAACACAATGACTGGTAGGTGAAACATAATAGCTGATAGATCACATTTCACGTTTACATTCTATGCTGCCACTATATAACATAATTAAGCAATGGGTGTTTTACTGCTCACACTTTCTTTGAAATGATTAGGTAAATTAATTCCACCTACTTGATAAATTACAATCCAGGAGTAACACGTGCTATTTACCTCATTCTCACGACGAACCAGTTTTGGAACCCAGCTTTTTACATATCCTTTTGCTGTGCTAGGATCTAATATTACATATATGTAGTGGGTATTTGCATGAGATTTTCCATTTTAATATTCACCCGGCTGTAAAATGTGAAAGTCATTCCAACATATGCACTAGATAGCAAAATGAAGCAACACATCAATGCGTTGTAGCAGAAGAAAACACTATACATGGTAACTGACTGATCCATACATCAATTTCAGATACTAAATCTAGTAGGCTGGTTGATAGCAACTGGTGTAGCGTTGGCGGTTTTATACGGTCTGTATAACCCTAACAACGAAAATCCTATGAGTACCGGAGTCTCCGCCCTTTACCTTTCTACTGCCAGAACTGCATGGGGTATGACTTTGGCATGGGTCATCTTTGCATGTGCAACAGGAAATGGAGGTAATTCAAAGAGTGTTAGTCATGATTTAATTTAAACACTATTTTCTTATTTCTGAACGTGTGATACAAACCACCAATATACGATCGTACTATTGTACTAAAATCTCACATTGTTCCATATTTTGAGTCGGTTAAATCATAGTGCTGTGGTATTTCCCTCTAATTCGGCAGTACTTTCATAAGGGTTACAATAAAAAATGTAACTCGATAACAAACATTGATTTTAAGTTACATTAAAGATTGATTGAGAAAAAAGTGTAATAAATTGTCAAACACTTATTGAGGTGAATGTGGGCAATTATACTACTATACTCAGAGATTCACATTCGTGGGCAAGATCTTGCAAGGATTCATCCTTCACGACAAGCTCTGAATTCAATGTATCAAAGAAGTATTTCCTATTGCCATCATTTAGTTTGGTGTAGCGATGATCACTGAATTAACAGTCTTGAGATATTTCTTTGGAAAAGTACATATTAAATTGTCAAACACTAATTGATGTGGATTTGGGAAATTATACTATGATCCTCAGAGATCCAAATTCGTGGGCAAGAATTTGCAAGGCATCATCCCCTTCCCGACAAGCTCTAATGTCAATGTATTAAAGAAGTATTGCCATCATTTAACTTGGTGTAGCAATGATCACTGAGTTAAGCGTTGAGATACTTCTTTGGAAACCAACATACTAAAATATTATTTCAAAAGTACATTCTTAAATATAGTAGATATAACTTTGATATCCCCATGGAGACAACTACAGCACTGAATACATTGCTAAACGTTTCACCCCAAAAATTCCAAATGCATATACTTTTTATACACGGAATTGATTCCTGAAAGAGTTTGAACCAATGCATTTGAAGTAATAAGATTTACTAGTGTCTTTGAAAACACACAAATCGACTTGTTCTCAGTGCAATAACGGTTTATTGTTATATAGCATGTCCACGTGCGTTGTTTAGATAAGTTTGTGCACTTGATCTATATATTCAAAATTACTGTAATACGCTATACAAATTTACAAAGTTCATAGAGAGGTAAGGCTCTAGTAGAAGATGTTTATTTGTTGTAATATTTTGTAGGTTTTATCAACACACTGCTATCATGGAATGTGTATGTACCACTCGGCAAGCTGACCTATTGTGCATATCTCATTCATCCAATCATGATGTATGTATACTACTACAGTCTTCGTACCACTATTGTCTTCAACGATCTAAACATAGTAAGTATTATGTATATTAATAATTGGACGTTACTCGTGTACCAAATCATTGCATGTATCTTCATTAATTGATTGCTCCATCCATCGATTGATTGATTGATTGATTGATTGATTACATGAATAATCCAAATATAATAGCTTTGCACTGCCTTTTTTTCTTCTACATTAAAATGTAGTTCCAAGGTTTCATAATTTCTGTCTGTGTAGGGACTTGCCTTCCGTGCACCTCGAGTCGTTTCCTTCGATCTTGTTCCTTTCTATAAAGGGTTTGAGGACATTGCGGATTTGACGGATAGGGCATGAGAACTAGGCAACAGGTACTGTTACTTGCTGTAAGGATTAAATTTATGCTGTAAACATATTAAAGCTCTGTAACCTGTTTCATTATTGGTGTTCTGTTGAAATCTAAATTTGTCTCTGAATAAACATGCATTTTACATGCAATATGGAATCCATGCATAAGCGGTACCATCTCTGCTTGGTATATTGGTGCCAGTGTGTAATTATAATTTCACGTTTCTTGCTATTCTCAGTAGGAATTTATTGTGGCTGTTCATCTGGCTGAGTGTTAATCTCCGCTTGTCTAGCGAATTGATTCCAGTGCTCCTCGAGTCATTTTTTCGACCTTTTCCCATCCTTTAATAGACCCATTTTGCAAAATGCGCGTCGGAAGAATTACCGTTCTTAAGATAGATCACTAAACATCAAAACGAGGCGATCACTGCTAGGTGCAGGTTGTTCACACTGATTAGGAAGTAGAGAAATGCGCTTGAAATAATTGCTAAGTTTGAAATAAAAAGTTGTGTTTCTTATTTAGCTGAGTTGTTCCATTACTGTGTTTAACAAAGCTTTATTTAGTAGGCATTCCTTTTCAACACTGGACACTTAGCGTCTAATCTGCTATATCTATTGTCATTAATATAAAATATTATTCCATCTAAACTTACTCCACAGCCAGACTTGACTTGGCAAATTGATATTCCCATTCTCTCTCTGTATATATTATGTTTGCTATAATTATAGTTGAGGTATTGTAATAATTTACTTGTTTAGATTTTAATGTCTGAAATTGGAATAAGAGTTAATTTGGCGGAAAGAACATACATTATAAAAAAACAACACATTAGGTATATGTATATGCAGAACTTAATGGTCGTAAACTATTAAAATTTCTCTAAATATTTCCAATTATTTCATATTATTTTACTTCTAACTTCATGCAAACATTAATGCATCTTTTGGTAAAGATAAGAAGTAGTCATCACTGTGAAATCTATTACATATTAGTTATGGTTGCAAACTGAAAAACTGGCATGCGAACTGAGAGATTACCAATTTACAATTGCTGATTCATAAGTTACTCAATCAGTAACATTATGACATTTAAAAAATGCTTACGTTATTTAAGTTGAAGTTATAAAATATTTTATTCCATATTTTTTTCCTAAATGTTAAAAATGTAAATTTCGTAATGAGAATCGGAATTTCAGCAGAGAAAATGGAATCTTGTCTTCTAAAGTGCTTTTGGTTTGCGAAATGAAATCACAAAAAGCAATGATTTCATTTATTATTTGAAGCTAAGTCTATTGTGTTACTAATAAATAAATCTCCTGTAAGCAGAGTAATGAAAATAATTGTATACATAATTCTATTCTGAATGCCGAAATTCAATTTCGCATCACGATGGCTGGACTCATTACCTCAGTGTAACCTGTAAAACGGCTAGCATGTTAGTTATAATATACGTAAATAATATGTTTTTAACCAAGACAGTCGCTAAAGGTAAGCAAAAAGCGTGAAACACAATACGTAGTTACTTATAATACATACTCAAGCCACGTGTGTTTACACATGTTATTAACTCTACTTGTCGCCCACCTAAAGTTGCTATTCCAACGTATGTCAGCTTTTTACAACACTGTATTAAAGTACATTATCCTCTAATGAAAATTATCAAGATATCTAACAACAAAAAAGCTTTTAATATATACACAGTGGCAGTGTGACGCAAACTAACGAGGGAACGCATTGAACCAATAAAAATAGACCCTTAGAATACTGATATGTTTTATTTGGAAAACAGTATTTGGTCTGCAGAAGCCGATTATCACTTTCACAGACATGATTCCGTTTAGTATACCAAAAGTTCATTTCAAAGTCAACGATGCCACTAATTGAATAAGTTAAGAAAATCAGAAACTATCAATCGTTATTGGTGAGCTTGAAACTGTTAGTTTTGTATTCTTTAACAGGATATTTAAATTAATAATGAACATGTTTTATGTATACAAGTAGTCTACGTGGTTTTTTGTATACACAAAAGGGCAGAATATAATATTAACCTCACTGCAATGAGTGCCTCTTTTGGGAAGCTCGCAATTTAGTGCGATAACGAGAAAGTTTATTTTCAAGTGTTGCGACGTGGTCATTTGGGGTGAGTTAGTAGCCATATAGATGCGAATAACGTCGGTGTATGAAGAGTGTGCGAAGCGAACTGTTACTTGCGGCGCGGATTCCATTCCTGTTTAGACCTTGTTATAACTCTATAACCTGATAGGTTATATGGATGTCATAATATTTCATATCCTCCTGAGGCTGTGATGCCTGGTCCATGCGGTGGGGAAAGTTAATGAATCTACATAGATTGGAACATTACGTACACTTGCCATCTCCCCCTCCCCAAGTTTTCAAGGTGATCTTAAATTCGCACATTTTGTTATGCATACGAGTAGAAATATTTTATTTCATTACCGCGCTGCCTCCACTCGCTTGTTTAATGTCATTTCCCATCTTCTTTCTATCCGTGCATCTTGTTCTCATTAGGCAGACATGTTCGAGGACTTTGGACCTTAGAAAGAGAACAAGTAGACGCTCGACTCAGAACTCCTTAGATCTCTGTTAGCACGGTCATTTTCGTGGGGGTATATCAATTTCAACCTTTGAGTAAAACGTATGTCCTATAATTAGATAGCGTTCTCCTAAGGTCGCAAAATAGCTCTTAAGCATTCAAACATGCTTCATTAAATCAAGACAATATTAGGTAACAATAAATGACCAAAACAGAATCGAGTACTTACATGGCTTATTCAGGATTCACCAATCAATGGAAGCCTTGTCAGTTTTTTTATGTGTACTGAATACTGATATGACCATGTTGCGAACATGTTTATACTGGTCTCTATGAGATAGAAACCTGATGCTTTCTCCGTTCTTTTGTTTGCTCATCATCTGTTTCCCTTTACAAATTATTGTAAGGATATATAAAATGGTACTTAACAGCCACCTTGTTTTGGTCCAAGTTGAATGGCTATAATATTCTTTATTCTCCGGTCTCACACACCAGATTTCATGGATCAGTTGTGTTAACTATTACTCTCCTAATAAAAATTACTAACAAAATCAGATACAAATGGTTTCATCTTCAAAGTCATTTTCACCATGGAATCACTGTGGCTCATTTATGACAAAGCGCTTCTTTCCTTACGTCCGTATAGGTAAAGGAAATCCATTTCTAGTTGGTCAATGAATGTGCGTGTTTGGTTTTCAAAGGGGGAGTGGAGGCTTTGTACTCCTGCAATTACTAAAAATGACTTGATTTACCAAGACACGCTTACAAAGCAATATACACGGTTCTCTGTTTCATGTACTGATTTTTATATCGACAGTAACGTATGCGTATGATGAGTATTTGTGTATGTGCTTTCGTAATGTGCAATGGTTAAGAGGTTTTGCTTTTATTACTATTCAATATATTCTTAAGAAACAGTGTTTTTTTAAATCTCTGGGGCACTTCTGAATCATCCAAATTAAAACATAGCAGTTATTAACCATTGTCTTTTACATTTTTTTTTTATTTTTTTTTGCAGAGCTACCTGTTTGTGAGTCACCTTGTATTCGCATACGCTGCAGCCTTTATCCTGTCCTTGGTCTTTGAATCGCCGATGATGGGGTTGGAGAAGGTCCTTTTTAAACGGGAGAGGAGAAGCTAGTGACAATTGTCTACCTTTATCAATGATTTATAATTTTTAAGCCTAATTATAATGTTTCATTATTGGATAATGACACAGTCTAATCAAGAAGGTGCAATCGAGTCAGCATAGGATGTGCCAGTGTCGTTCATAAAATATGCACTTTGTATATGAACAACAGTTTTCGATCTCGTGTTTACTGAGATACTGGAGGAGTTATCCTTAACTTTTGGTTCCGGTTATTAACAAATTTTAATGGACTTACGGCTAGGACTACAAACATAATTTGGCGTGTTTATTCTTCTGTATTATTGATGCCACCATAACTGCAGATAAATATTATGACACTTGCATGAATAGGCTTTGGCAAATTTATAACGGGTCAATTAAAAAAGATCAAGGCTACAACTTACGATTATTTATTTGACTAGAGTATGGACAAAACAAATTCAATAAAACAAGCTAAATCGTTAGAAATGTTAGGAATGATTAGGATATATTGTATTAGTTGTCTATGTGCATTTATTAACTACCCAATCAATGCCACAACCCAGACTACAGTAAACTTATATCATAATCTACAGATGCTTACATATATGCCTTGCACGTTTGGATGACGAGGTGGACCAGCTGTTAGCATGCTGAAATCGTGACCACAAGAGCGCTTGTTCATATTCTGCTCAAACCAGGTCGGGTTGGTCACCGTAGTGTGTGTCTAGGGAAGGCACCGTACTTGTCTCGACGTTTTACAACCTTTCATGTGTTGATGTAACGTAATACACCGGTACGTGAATACAATCAGTTAATTCCGCACTTGGTAATATGATGGAAGAATTGACAGTTGAATATATACTTAACAGTAGCGCAAAATATATTTTACAAACATTGGGTTGAAATTGAACCATACTGAAAAGAAGAAAAACGTGTCAAGATTGCCCAAATATGTCATTTAGCGACATGAGAAGGATTTTCCTCTACATGCCAATATCATATTAATTAGATTTTAGGTAGTGTGTCTAGGTATTGTTTGTGACCACGCGCGAGCGAGAGAGAGAGAGAGAGAGAGAGAGAGAGAGAGTGAGAGAGAGAGAGAGAGAAGTAGTAATATTAGGTACTTGTGGATCATATCCTCTCTGTCTCTCTTCCGCACTCTCTCTTCTTGCCTATGTCTGTCTCTCTGTGTCTGTCCGCCTCTCGTTCACTCTCACCATATATTACGACTCTATGGTCTAAAACAAAGTAACATGAAAGAGCAAAAACCAAGAAGTTGCGTTAGATTAAAGAAAATACTTTTTTCCTTTGAATAAAAATTTAAAATTTGAAAAAAATTTAAATGAATTCCAGGGTTTCCGAATGAATTCCAAACAATTGATTGTGCCGATGTGCAAATATCCAGGAAAAGTGTTCACGTGCTAACAGACTGCATGTATCACAGTAATATAATCCATAATATCTTTAAATAAATTCACAATAATAACAAAATAGTGATTAATTATGAAATTAACGATGACCACTTTGTAATTTCAGTGAATAATTTTAAAATATAAATTCTCACAACAACAATTGATTCCTCCCATGACTGGTGTTAAACTAGGAACTAATAAGTGTAATATAACTAAACCTTAGTATAATAAGCTAAGACACAATTTACCAACCAGAATGATTGTCAAACTTTCATGTTCGGAACCTTCCAAGTTAGAAACACTCATATGTAGATCTCCACTACTCTGTCATCTTAATGGAATGTTCCATCAAATTGTAAATAGGATTTGTTTCCAGAAAATTCTAAGGTTAGAATGAAGGCTGTATCTATAACTCGAACTTAGTAAATATGTTTAGCTAAGAAATTAGTATGTAGTCCCGATCCATACCCACAATTAGGGGTATAAAAGTCAACCACCCATGCAACTGAAATAAATATAACATATCATCATGAATTAAAGCAAACAAACACACAGTACAAATTATATATACATAACGGGATATATATATATATATATATATATATATATATATATATATATATATATATATATATATATATATATATATATATTGTTATATATATATATATTAAGTATCGGCTCGTCTAAAGTAACATAAAGAAACGAGTGACGACAAGCTTTGTAAATTTTAACAAAAATAATTTATTTCCCTAGAAAACACAGTGAGAAGGTGAAAATATGAAATAGGACTTACGATTTGCGAAGAAAATCCAAAAATTTTTCCTAAATTGGTGAAAAACAGATACGTCCTGTAAATAAACGGTTCTAATTAAAGTAGTCTGAATCTCAGTTCCGTTCCAAGATGGTGGATGATGACGTCAGACGAAGGTTTTACACAAATGTCCAGAATTTTCACTGTGAATCACAATTTGTACTGTTCTGTTTCAATTTAGAATTAATTTCACTAAATGTCTTCGTCCAAAGCCGGTTGTATAGTTCTCCAGGGAAAATAATTATTATTTAAAAGATAGATAAAGTGCAGCTATCATCAGTAACAAAACACATGTTGTTCTACAGTCATTGTACAGACGTACGAACTAACAGCTGCCTCGCTTGGCGCTCAGCATTAAGAGGTTAGTGTTAGGACTGGTCGGCCTGGTGTCAGGATAATGTGACTGGGTGGGACATCATGCTACATGTCTGCGGCATGATGCCCCAGTGCTAGACATCACTATAAACTACCACACTGCAGACATCGTAGCGATATGACTGAAAAATTGTTAAAGCTACGTTAAAAATCCAACACACACAACAACAACAGACGTACGAACGAACGATTCTTTCCGGCACAAAAGAATACCTTCTTCTCAAGGTATTAGAAACTCTATAAGATGTTACAATGTGACTCTCTAAGGTGTTAAAGTATGACTCCAGACTATTTCGCAGGTACCTGAGTATTTAAAGCGAACTAAAACGTCATTCGATGTACACACACGAAGAACACATGGCGATTTCGAAATCTCGCCATCGCAGTATAGAATGTCAACAAGTATTATTAGAAATGACCGTGGTCACAACCAATCATTTACATAGCTTTTGGCAACTGTTTACTTGAAACGACAACCGACATGCAAAAATCGTGCTTACGCGAGTCACATTTAGGTTCTAAATAAACACGATGTTTCTATCAAAATATCAGACCCTGCGAACATAATCATCATCACAATAATAATTATATTTAATGATATAAAAATGAAATAGAAAGAATTCAAATTTTAACACACATGCAATTAAACTACATGGTCGTAACAATATATATATATATACATATATATATATATATATATATATATATATATATATATATAGTTATATATATATATATATATATATATATATATATATATATATATATATATATATATATACTTCGAGTAGCCCTACTCTTTCACGCTAAGCCTTTTTTAGTTCGGACGATGGGATTTGTAGGTATAACATCACGTACCCGGATAGCTGGTTCAGATCTACAGGGAGTTGTGGTATGTCATTTGACCCTACCCCCATTTCCAATTAAAGTGTTGAAATTATCAAATAGAGGAGAGATAAGTTGCCCATATTTAGCAAAATGCTTTTATAATTCGAGACAATGTCAAAATGTCATGCTTCGTTGTCTGTATTGCCTATGTTTTAATACAATTTGCGGAATATAGATTTTGGGAGTTTAGATACTAATAATAATAATAGTAGAAAATGATATATTATATTTGTTCTCGATGTACTGTTGAGCTGAAGGCTTAGTTCATGCAAAGATTTCTAATGATGTTTTCCAGTCTCTTCGCATTCGAATTCTTTTATGCATTAATAGTCTCTATTACCGTTCAACTTCTTTTGGTAGTGAGTAGAAAAGAAGAAAGAAAGAAATCTTTACATCATATATTGACCAGTTTGAAGCAGAGTCTTGTCAGTGTTTATATTAATTATTATTTTACCTTTAAAACAATATAAAGAATATTTATTATCATTGTCACCATCATGAGTATCGCTAACACTATAATTGCTGTCTACAGGAGTTAATATACAGCCAGTAATGTTGATTGCTCCTATTGAACCAACCAATCAGCATGCATAACACAAACAAATTGCCCACTGTAATTAATAGTTAATCCTCATAGCTGTAAGGTGCTCCAGATAAGCGTATTTACCGTTATAACTGTAAAAAGAGCTATAAGGTGCACCTGACACGTAAGGTTATTTACCGTTATAACTGTAAAAGTAGCTATAAGGTGCACCTGACACGTAAGGTTATTTACCGTTATAACTGTAAAAGTAGCTATAAGGTGCACCTGACACGTAAGGTTATTTACCGTTATAACTGTAAAAATAACCGTAGCTGAGTAGGATGAGTGACATTAAGGCAATCAACTACTATTTCTATTATTCACCTATGGTGATTTGCTTATGACTCAAATTGTCCAGTTGCAATTTAAGTCAAGGAGACTGGCTAAGATAGGATGGGCTAATGCATGTCTAAGCTTGAACAAAGTGTAACTGTTAAATCACTTCTTGTAGGCATTATTATGATCTATCTTTCCCCCAAAACAAGGTGGTACAAGATAAATAACAGTTTGGACGAAAAATAAGAGGATTTTACTTACGTAAAAGAAAGAAAAAAGGCGCAGAAGGAAGGCATCAAAATATGAAAACTTCACAACAATGTGGGGTCGCTGGATAATACATAATTGCTACACATAAGGATGCGCATCGGGTTCGAATATGTAGTTACTACAGTGTTAATTACTGACTGGTTAATTATTTATTTGCTGGTGTCAAACCATCAACGTTTTAATATTCATTTGTATAATTATACATAATCAAAATACTTGTAGTAATTGCGAAAAGCTAGTTGCACAAATTAAAGAAATATATATAGAAACCTCTGCACAATCATCAGAAGGTACATAATAATGTTTAAATATCATGGTACTCGGAACTTTTTTGAAAAGTGAGATATAAATTATCCTTCGATAACATTTAGCCATAAAGACAAGATTTATTATTTAGAATTAATCACTGCTTCGCTGTCACCTAAAAGGTCTAATCTAAATCTGCTCTCTGCTTTTGTTTTGGAGTACACCCAGCAATTCACATACTAGACCGATTCCATTTTAGAGTGCTTGGAGGGCCTACTAATGAGATCACGTTTAGTTTTATTACATCTTCAGATTTCGCTCAGTTTCTCTTTGTTCTTTACAAATGCTATTTTGGCCACAGAATTTCCACATTTCATTAGTTGTCTTTGGTATTACTGTGAATTAAGGAATTCTATGGATGTCTCTCAGATCAATATCCTTACATGTAGCTTCTTTATCTGATTCATTTTGTTTTTAAAATTTTCATTTTGTGTCTCAATCGTGTTCAATATTTTCATATTGTTTTCTTCTAGACAATGTTGTTATGATTTGCTTTCTACATTGCCTTATTTGCCCGTTATACTGTTGTTTTGAGGTTTTTCAAATTCACATTCTCCGTTTTTGTAGTTCTCTTTTTTTCCTTTCAATTGTTCATTTTTCAAATGTTAGTGACTACTTCCTTTCTTGCATATCTGTAATCAAACATTTTATTTTTTGCTCCCATTACATTATAATTCGGTTTTCATTTTTTGAAACAGTTGATTTCTGACACCTTCCCAACAAAATGCTTTGCATTTTACTGTTACGACTCTATGGCCATACACTAAGTATCAGAATGAAGGACACCCAACAAGTTTTGTAAATAGTAACAAATAATCTAATTATCAAAGTTTTACAGTGAAAATGTAAGAGGAACTCACTGCATTACAAAGTGAATACAAAAATCCTAAAAAGTTCTATTGAAATCCAAAAGAATTGAAAGTTCCAAATACATTTCAGATCTTCGAATGTAGGTATCACAAAAACATTGCCTTTGAATAATTTTCAATAGTCCCAGTATAATATTCTAGGCCAATGAGCATTATGTAGTTGCAATGAATAATCCTAACAATGTCTCCTCTCAAACTATATGAACACAACATCAAACACATCTGCATACGAATCCCAACATGTGGAATAAGAATTCGAACTAGGAATGTATTTATCAGTTCTCCCTTATATACACCTTTAAAAGTCTATTACGACTAAATGCCGCAATGTACCGCAAGTGACATATCTTACTACTCAGTCTAATATTTCAAAATAACTCTTCATGTGACCTAAGCCATCCGATGGAAATTTACTTAATTCTTCCAAGAACCCACATGACCCCACCAGCCAATGAAAAATTACCCCAAAGTTGTCAATTTTTTGTATTGTTAGCAACATATCATCTATTTATCGATCGTATGTAATCCGCATTCATAATCACATTCACAATGTCTTAAAATATAATTTTTTATCCGAGTACAAACAATAGCTCTCTAATATCATGACTACAGGTGATCATTACAATTTATAGTCATGAATAAAAACTATACGTAATATAAATGCAGCCAAGAATCAAGATTTACAAGTACGTTAATATCTTCATTTCAGGTTGAATTTAAGTTATTGCAAATCCCTCTGGATTTGGTTAACACCACTCTGTTCCATAGTATCAGTAATTAAATCACCCGGGCCTTGTATGTCTTTGCATTGGGAGTGAGGGTTTGTCCCTTGTATTGTACTGCGTTTGGAGTTAGTCTTTGTCCCTTGTATTGTACTGCACTAAGAGTTATTGTTCGTCCCTTGTATGGTACCGCATTGGGTGTGAGTATTTGTCCCTTCTATTGTACTGCATTGGAAGTTAGTGTTTATTCCTGAAAATTTGATTTGAGTGTGGTCTGAATTGTTTTCTGGGTATTACTAATGGTACCAATATTTGGGTGCAATTAATGTAATTATTTCCTCATCAAAAGTAAATGGATTAGGTTACTAAATAGCTGAATTATGAAAGTGGACAGCTAAGCTCAGAAGTACAATATAGGGACTTCTCGAACAGTCAGTTTGGTACACCATTTAAACTTTAGTCCAGCGCAATAACAGTCACAGTCTCACCTTCTCTAACTACAGCGTCAGACGTCTGGTAATCTTTAGACAACAGATAACTATCACCCGACAAATTTGCATAAAGTACGCTAAATCCTATTCTTGGTCTGCCCATACTGTATCCGCATAGAAAGATCGCAGATATGCGCATCCTTAGGTGGAGGCAGTTGTATCCGATCCCTTGAATAAAGGATAAAGTCACCCAGATTTTGAAGTCGTATTTTGCGATTCATTCGAAATGATGCTATTTTAATGAACAACTTCAGTTCATAACCCAGTAAGTGTTAATTACCACGTCTTCTTCTCTGTATTAATTTAAATTAGCGTACTTAACTGTCACAGTGCCGTCAAGCTCGCCACAAATGTGAAGTGCCTCCTTTGTTTCATTTTGTGTCATCCCCAGGCTATATGGATTGGCTTTCCTTTGCTAAGTGAGAAAGCCGAAGTGAGATATATAAACCAGATTAAAAATTTAAATTGCTTACTTGATGGACTCGGGACACAATGATTACTTCAGGGTCAGTAGCCATGAATGTAATCCCAATATGTTTTAAATATGTTTTTCTCTTTTGTTTCGATGGTAGACATTCTAGGTATTGATTTAGGTAATCGTTTATTCAATGAATATACGCATCATGGTGTGGTTGTCTGTGGGTTTTTTTTCGACAGCACTCAGGCAGTAATTTGGCGTTGATGCATGGTAGGAACTGACATATGTGGCCCATGTCACATTGTTTTCTTTAGATTTCAGTCTCGCAAAAATGCCGGAGTATCTATGGCAAGAACTTCACAGCAAATTCATCGTTGAAGATACTTTAGATTTATAGACGATATATTAGAATCTGGACCCAATATACTGTTCAGTATTGACAAACAAATGTGGGGACCATATAAGGAAACTTGTTGAGGGCTGAAGCATGTTAGTATGTTAACCTTTAAACGTTACATTATAATGGCATATTTATTGCTAAATTGTATGATACGAAAGTTTGATGTTTATGTTTACAGCCTTTCAAACACATTAAAAAGTAACAATTAAAAGGACATACATTTATATTAAAATTTAAAATAAAATGTCTTATAAATTTACAATTTTTTTTAAATTTTGCAAAACATATAATTTGTAGCCACTATGGTGTTGATGCTAATTTACTTCGTCATGTATTTATTACTATACAATATAATAATTCAACTGGTGAATAGGTTTTTCAGATCCTGTCATAGAAAATATATTTAAAATTCAGAAATGAATTTTTTATTCCACACACATGAAAACATCTTCCTAGCTGATATTGTACATGTAGATCGTTTACACTATTTATTTTTATGAGCTGAAGCTGTTAATGTATGCTCTAATGATGATTTGATATATGTATATGACATATACGCATACATGGATTACAATAATGTTTCATAAACAGAAGTTACAAGCCAGTCAATACTAAAATGTTGATTAAGGTTATATGGTACAGCCCACTAAGATTTCTTACTAGGATGTAGAAGGAGACTCTTTAGTACAGCCCACTCATACCTGATGTACGGAAGTAGGTAATGACTATAGTACAGCCCACTCATACCTGATGTACGGAAGTAGGTAATGACTATAGTACAGCCCACTCATACCTGATGTACGGGAGTAGGTAATGACTATAGTTCAGCCCACTCATACCTAATGCACGGAAGTAGGTAATGACTATAGTTCAGCCCACTCATACCTGATGCACGGAAGTAGGTAATGACTATAGTACAGCCCACTCATACCTGATGCACGGAAGTAGGTAATGACTATAGTACAGCCCACTCATACCTGATGTACGGAAGTAGGTAATGACTATAGTACAGCCCACTCATACCTGATGTACGGAAGTAGGTAATGACTATAGTACAGCCCACTCATACCTGATGTACGGAAGTAGGTAATGACTATAGTACAGCCCACTCATACCTGATGTACGGAAGTAGGTAATGACTATAGTACAGCCCACTCATACCTGATGTACGGAAGTAGGTAATGACTATAGTACAGCCCACTCATACCTGATGTACGGAAGTAGGTAATGACTATAGTACAGCCCACTCAGACTGAATACTAGACTGCAGATGAAGACTGTATAGTACACCCCATTCAAAATTAATACTAGCATGCAGATGAAAACTACATAGCACAGTCAAATCAGACTGTCTACTAAGTCATTTTAATGTGTCAGAAAATGCAAAATGTGAAAAGAAATTAAATGCAAAGGGATAAAATGTACTTTCCCTGGTGTTAATATCTGGTATGTATAACAACAGCAAAATGAAGTAAGCCTAATATAAAATGTATTCGTTTGATTGTCAGCTTTAATGAAGACATTAAATGACAAATTGTGGCATTGTATCATAAGATGTGATCACAGCCTAAAGAGCCATTCTGCTAAATAATTGATAATTGACTCTTAAAAATAGACCAGAAATATAGAAACATATCAGGTGAGGTAACTCTGTACAAGTGATCTTAATGCGTACATAGTTATATGCTAAATAATTGATAATTGACTCTTAAAAATAGACCAGAAATATAGAAACATATCAGGTGAGGTAACTCTGTACAAGTGATCTTAATGCGTACATAGCTATATGTCGAAAATGAACGTATGTCCATCATTATTTAGAATTTTTGTGTTCAGAACATAACATTTACTTGATGATACAGTATCTATATTTACTTATAGTTGAAATGTGGGCGCAAATAGACTATATACACTTGCAATATCCAACAGTGTTATTTGCATAGTGAATTACCTGACATATAGCAATGTCCTTTAAGTTAATGATCGAATTTCACCTTCCCACATTGCCTTAAACTTGATGTACTTTATTAATTGTTTAGCCGCTAAATGATTTTGGAATTTGCCTGGACAAAAATGTGATTTTGATATCTCCATACTAATCACCGTTTCATTTCACGTTCATTTGCCACATCTTGCTGATCTATGAGATTACCATCCCACCCCCACCAAAAAGTAAATAACGTATCTTTTTGTAAGTCTGGCATGCAAATTTTGAACAATGGCAAAAAGCCTGGATTAGACTGGATCTTCTCCAGCAATCAGGTCGCAATGCCAAACTTTTATGTCCAATGGATCTGGCTAAAGTCACCATTATTAGTTCATACGACCATCAAGGTATATAAGACCTTAAAGACATGATATATGTCGCAATGAGAGAGTTCGATACTGTAATTTTATATTTCATTTTCTGGGTATTGACACCATTTGCGCAATAAAGGATGCTTCTGGTCCCATCACTATGGAGAATTTGAGTGTGCTATTAACTATATTGACAATTGATCGAGTACCTGACACAGTAAATGTGAAACATGTTGTTAGTGTGTGCAAGGTACGTAATCTTGAACAGGAATGTTGGAATATTCCGCAAACATCAATGTTGACTATATTGTTTAACTTCCCTGCACAAAATGTTGTAAGTTTCTCAGACCCAAGCTATCACTTTGCCTTAAATAGCATTTACTGGTCAGCTGTACCGTTTGCAATTTGGCAGTTACATGTTTAAAATATACATGAAAATATAAGTTTACGTTAAGGATAAAAATATTCAAATGTTTATTTATAATTGTATTCAAATTAAATTTATCAGTCTTTTTTTCTATTCTAAACACAGTGTCAAATATTAATTCTTGTGTATTGCATTTAAGCTTTTACTACATTGAAAAGTTCTTATATCTAAGGAAGATATAGCAAAGTTTTAGTTAGGGTCTAATAAGTATTTCACACCTTAGTGAACGCCAATGCTACACTGACAGTTGTCACACTCCTTATTTGCCATGAAAAGCAGGCAGTTTATTAGTAACGTTGAAATATGTGTGGTTTAAAAATGTACGATTTTGACTAAAATTGACCATTACTAAGTTGGCCTGATAACGATTTACATCACAATTATTACTTTATGGTCTGTACCCACGAATGTTGTCCCAGTATATTTTTAGAAGATTGTTTTCCTTTCCGCCTCTGGCAGTGATGCCTGGCTTAGACATGTGCATTTTTGCATAGATTGTAAGAAGTGTTTATCCACTTTGACGTGATTATTATCGTATGCTTGTCTGATTGTATACTGGCGACAGTATACAGGATGCAGTCTGACATCACTGCGTGACCGAAAGTAAAATCTGTGACCTAGGTCACGTTGGTTTGTTTATAGTTAAACTACTAACAAAATTCCGTTAAAAATATGAAAATAACTTCAACGTGAGTTTATGGTTGAAAATACTTTAGACTAACCATTTTTGTATTAGAATTTTAACATGCTGGAAAAGTCAGTATTGAGAAACAAATGTAGAGACCTTTATAAAGAGAAAACAATTGTTACATGAGCCCAGATGATGATTCAATCAACGGCACGAGCCGTCTGACTTCGATAATCATCAGTTATCGTCTGTACCAGATGCCAGGGACTATCTAATACGTTCGATATACATGTAACCATTGCACAAATAGATTCATGCTTACCATATATAACGTCGTAATGTTAACCCATACGTCATACACCCAGCTTGTAACAGATTGGGCAATGAATAGCAAAAGACAACGATATTTAACTTTTAGGAAAGAAAATTACTAAAGTCCTAAGTTCAAGGCAGTAACAATACAAATCATGGAAAAGAAAGAAGGGTTTGAGAGGAACCTGTTTTAAAATTGTGTACCCCTTTAGAACATAATTATCCAAAAGATTTCAAGCGTAAAAACGATATGGCGGGAGGGTCTCTAGAGTCTCATCCAGTCTGCAAGAAGGACAAATCGAGAGTCTATTTCTATTATTTAGCAATGAAGTATTGAAAAGATCGACACATTTCCTATGTGACCACCCAGTCTTAAACATTAATTCTTCTATTTTATCAAATTAATTCAAACGCATGGTTACACTGAGATACAGCCATTCTACAAATTTCTAGCAGATTTCAGCTTCTACTGCTGGTGGCATTCTTCGAGAGTTAAAGGAAAGAACCTACTCTGAGGGGTATGCATTAAAAATACACTAAAACCTATCTGACAATAAGTAGAAAGAAAAACATCAGAGATTTTGTAATAGACGCTATTGCGTATATATCCACATTGTCTTTTAAATTACATCACTCCACATCATATCACAGCCTTCAATTACGGGCGAATAAAATGAAATATTTGTCTTGGCTGAAAGTTCAATTTCTGAGCAATGACTTAATTGACTGAACGTTTGCAATTTCCTGTTATTTCTCCCTTTAATTCTGTATCACTGCATCTATTTTCGAGGTGGATTCTTGTGGAATAGCCACACGGTATTCCGATTAAAAGTGAGGTCATATGGGCCCATTGTGTTGCTCATGGCCGTTTATTCTAAGACAACAAGCGGACGGTTGGTAATATAAAAATCTTGTCCGTGTAAGATCCTACGAGGCTTCAATAAAATTGCAAAACGTTGTTTCATTTTCCGATGAGATCAGATAATGTAAATACAACATTTTTATAAAGAGATTGCGTAATGTTTCGGGTAGACATGGACAGTCTCGTTGCTTGATCGAGACACGCCTCCTGCCCCACAACTGGTTTACGAAGTGATGCGTAATAATAACACTTTTAATGATGCAATAGAATTTGGTCCTTAATGATTGCAGAAAAGTAAACCAAACCCTCGTATGGCGAAGATGTCAAGCAAGCCACGCGAGAGTTTGATTAAACGAGACTAATCCAATTGTTTTTCTGCAGGTCTCGTTCCAAATTGGCATGTCAATATCATTGGCTGGAAACGTATATAATCCGTGTCTCCTGATTTGTTAGTCAGTGACGTCATTCACACAAAAGTGACATCATTCCCATAGCGGTCATTTTCGAAATTGTTCCTGAATCGCAGTGATTGGTGATAACTTTACATCGGAGCTGTGCAAAACTGCAAAGGAAGGTGGTCTTACGAACACTGAAAATGTGACTCAGATTCAGCTACCAATGTAGATAAGCCGTTTTTGTGACGCCAAAGCAACATTTGTGCGAATCATATTACTGACTAACCATTCGGGAGAAAGAAATTCGATTTGGTACTGGGATATGCTATTGGCTTGGCAATCTCGACATAGATTTAACCAAGCCAGACTCTTGAATTGTATACGTTATAAATTATATGGAGTACTTGAACATTGTAGAGTATCATTCAACACTTTAATGGAATTATAGTAAAACTATGATGTTACGAATATGTAATTTAATTGCTTATGTGATAATTTTGAATTCTTTTTATTTTTGTTTCATTACATTTTATTGTAATAATTATTTTCACGGGATTTGACATTTTTGAAAAATATATTCAGTCTATTTATAAACATCGAGTGAAAATGATTGGCTATTACCAAGGTCATATTATAGCCTACGTGTAAAATGACATTTTTTTTTAAAATGCGCTGTTCGATGATTGACTGACCACGTAACCCATCACGCCGTCCTGAAATGACGTTTTAGTTGGGTTTAAATACTTATATCTCCTTGAAATAGTCAGTCGTATTTTTTACACCGTTAGAGCTCGAGGTGTTTTATTGTTAATGGCAGCTTGTTCTGAAGTTCATCTATTTTTTGGAATTTAATAATTTATTCTCTAGACAATTACACAAGTGCTTCCTTTTTATAAAAAGTTCTGGGACAAAGACATTCAGTGGAAATTTATTCTGGATTTCTAAATTGGAATATTATAAGTTGTGATTCAACGAGGAACTGTTGACATTCGTATAAGACTTCACCTGACGTCATCATCCTTCATCTTGGAACCTCGTCGAGATTCAAACCTGGATTCAATTAGAACTGTTTAGTGATAGGACTTATATTTTCCAATTCTAGGATTAATTTTTTGAACTATATTCACAAACTGTAAGTCCTTTTTCACATTTTTACCGTGTTTTCTAGGGAAATAAATTATTTTGTTTAAATATGCAAAGCTTGTTAGCTTCACTCTTTTCTTTGTTACTGAATACGAGCCCTTGTCACGTAACGATGAAAAATAGCACCTTCCTCAGATGTTTCTTGTGACCCTAATTGTATTTCAGAGTGAAGCAATGGTGTTTATTAATGTGACAGGATGTTATTTTCTGAAGGAACGTATGTTGGTCAACTAATTATTTATTAAACAGATGTATTTAAAAACTGAATGTTTTAGTTTTGTGTACTCTTGAACACGCAAACATTAGTATTCTCTCATAATTACTCTCTCTCTCTCTTCCCAGAAAAGCGTTTATAAAAGAAAACAAAATTCACATATAGAAAACCATCAATAAATCGCTGAAGTTCCAAAACCGAAACTGACTTTGCGTCCAAAGCGTATGCTAATGTTTTGTTCGATAATAATTCTAGCTACTATAATTTGATTACTTAAGCAGCAGAGAGGGTGAACAGACCATTTTGCTTGAGACATTATTTATAAAAAAATAAGGTTCCTACGAAGGCTGAAAAAAATTAGGTCACCGATAAAAACCACAACCTAGTTACTTTATCTCTGACGAGCGTTTTTATTTGTTTATTTTACTTGTTGGTCACTCAGTATTGGTCGTTCACCCTCTCTGCTGCTGTAAATTAAACAGCCATTATAAATACTATCAATAATGATTGGAGAACCACACTCAGCTAGATTAGCTCGAGAGCGACTACAGGCAATCAAAAAATATTTACCCGTCCGTGATTTAGTCAAACAACAACTACAAGCTCATCAGGAGTCTCAAGTGGAATTTACAGAAGGTGTAGAACAATTATTTAAACCGATTGTCGAACCAACAAAGAAAATTGTTACAGCAACTGAGGCAACACAAAGAGCTCTTGAAGCATTACCTGTTGATATTGCTGCTCGTATTCAAGCAGCTCAACCACCACCACAACCACAACCACAACCTAAACCACCAAAAACCAGAACTAAGATAATGGATAAATTTACACCTGAAGGTATTAATGCTATCAAGGACCCAAAGCAAGTAATTGATACTGCCGCGTTTGGATATTATGAAAGACAAAAATATGTAAAACCAGAACATATTAAATCATTAAGTTCTGCCAATTGGATTAGGGATATATATCGCATCGCTACTGATACTCCGGAAATCAGATCTAATGAAGATATTGGGAGTTTTAATAGATTTGATGAGACTGTGCATGAGCATATCGAAAGAACCAAACAATTACAGAAACCAGTAAAAACACTTGCAGAACAAGTTCAACATTTTCCACAATCATTTCGTGATTATCCACAACCACAATTACTATCACCACCACCACAACAAAAACAATCATTACCGCAACAATTTCAAGAAATGATGAAACGATTTCAATCACCACGACAACCAGTTAGAACAACAGAGAAAGAATATCAAGATCCTGGCGCAACTGGAAGTGGTTTAGGAAGTGGCCTTATTACTTGTCCCAATAACGTCCTTGCTGATGTTGATCGACTAGAAATTCTCATTGGAGGAAAACGAGCTGGTAATAAGTCTTCAGAAATTAATAATGAAGCAGCTGTTATTTGTAAACGATTATTTACAGGTGGTGTTATGGATATTACTGTGTATCGGTCCCTTATTAATGAAATCGCCGATGAGTATCATAGTGACTGAGTATGTAATTAGATGCAATTAGTGATAAAATCACTTAATAATAATATGATCATACACAAAACGCATAGACCAACCATGGTCAGGGTAATAAATTCACGATTACCAGTATACAAAACGACCTACGGAGATGGACAAGGTGATGTTATTCAGGGTCTATTTAGACGGATGGCCCCAAAAGCAATACCGCTTTTAAAGCAACTAGGAATGAAAGCTATTGATGTTGTTCGTGAGATAGGTATTGGCGTTGTTGGTGATGTTGCTAGCAAAGCAATCTCAGCGATCAAGGATAGACTAGCGCGATTAATACGACGAAAACCTCAACCAGTAAAATTACCCAGCACTGAAGTGATGCCCGCAAATGTCAGTAAAATAATAAATCAAGCTGCTAATCGAAAACAAGCAGAATTAGCTGATGTACCAATGTCAGAAAAAGAAAAAAATATAACCGCTAATCTGATAGCAGGAAGCGGTCTTCGTGTTAGACGAAGGCGATAATAATAAATATGTTCAAGCGTATATCTGATCCCGCGTTTGACATGGATGCACCAGTTTTAAAAGATGAATCTGTGCGCGATTATCAATATTATTCTTATGACGCACGTGTACCTGACGAGCGTGGAAGAATTGAGATACAAGTTCAAGATACAAGCAGATATTTCTCACCCGCTGAAGCATTTATTGAAGTAGAAGGTAGACTTTTAAAAGCAGATAATACGAATTATGGACTTTTAGACCGACCTGGTTTTGTTAATAATGGTATTATGGCGTTATTTAAAGGTGCAGCGTATATGATTGATGGAAGAGAAATTGAGATCTGTCATGATAACGTCGACGTTGCCACGACGATACTTGGTCTTGCGCGATATAGTGATGATTACTCAAGATCAGCTGGTCCATCAATGATGTTTGCAAAGGATACAACTGATCATCCAGAAAGTAGAAATGTAACATTAAATGCAGCTGGAACTGAAGTCGCATCGATGAATGAAAATTTTAACTTAGGATTCGCGTCGCGTCGAGCAATGTTAAACGATGAGGAAAGATTTTCATGCGCAGTTCCATTATCACATATATTTGGATTCTGCAGAAATGTTAGGAAGGTTATATTTGGCGCTAAACACACAGTTGTACTTGTAAGAAAAGATACCGACGATGATGCAATATGGCGTGATGCTGCCTTTGATGCAGGTAAAGTAATATTAACAAAACTTTCGCTGTGGATGCCAGTAATGACTCCATCGATTACCGAAGAAGATCGTTTACTCTCTTTTATGAGTCAAGGTGGTAAACCAACGTTATCATGGTTGACCATGACCACAGATAGTATTCAAGGTACCGTTGCTGGTTTATTTGCATGGCAGATAGCATCACAGCAGGGGGTGTCAGCACCACGACATATATTTATTGCACTTCAGGACAATGCCAGAGTAAATTCGCAGGTATGAAATCCAATGATGTTTGATCAAATTGGTGTTTCTGAGGTTTCTTTAAGGATAAACGGACATGAAGAACCTTCTGAAAAAGTGTTGCTAAATTTTGATCAAAATCATGTAGCACGTGCTTATCATCGATTAATGACATTCATGGGGCGTGATCAGAATATTGATTCTGGTTTACAGATATCTCAGAGTGATTTTACAACACTGTATCCAATATATTACTTTTCATTAGAACACTTAGATTTGTTCAG
Organism: Megalonaias nervosa; assembly: GCA_016617855.1. Lineage (NCBI taxonomy): Eukaryota > Metazoa > Mollusca > Bivalvia > Unionida > Unionidae > Megalonaias > Megalonaias nervosa. The sequence continues at coordinate 42,202 of JAECUM010019827.1, forward strand.
ACAATCCGTCGTTGACATAAATTTTCGAGCTCGTTTAAGAATAATACCCGCTGATGGTTATAGGGCAATTGCTGTTATACTCAGGGACAAAACAATGTTACTTGAAGGTGTTGGTGGACGAATGAGAGTTATTGATGCCCCAGTAGAAAACATGTAATTAGATCGCATGATTTAAAATCAGGATAATAATTATAAATGTCACATCTAGTTAATGTCAGTCTGACTCCTGGTCAGATTAAAAAGCTACAATCATCATCAAAAAATAATTGTGCGGCAAAAATATCACTGCGGCGAGAACAAATCGCGAGTGGTCCGAATAAGATATCATTATCAGAACCCTAACATAAGCATTTCAATGAAGCAAAAAAAATTAAAAATAAGGGTATACAACTTAATCTTTCTGCGAGTGTCATTAAAGACATCGTTAAAACGGGTGGCATATTTCCGCTTCTTGCCGCGATACCAGCAATAATAGCCGCTGCAGCCCCAGCTGTTGCAAAAGCGGCTTTTAGGCGCTGTTCGAACCGCTGCTGGAATGGCGTTAAAGAAAGCAACGGGTCAAGGAATTATGCACGCATAAAACTTAAAAAAAAAGATCACGGGCAAAACAACGCGGAAGACGTCTAAGAGCACCAAACGTTCCACAGCCAGGCCGTCTAAGATTATCAGGCCCAATATACGGTCGCGGTCTAAGATTACCAGGGACCCCACATTCATGGTACGGAAAAGGTCTAAGATTACCCCGATAACTTCGTCATCGAATTCGATGATTCTTCCTATGTCCAATTTTGATTTACTTAATGCCGCTAAGCAACTGAATATAAAAAACTTTAGAGGAGTTTTTATGCGTGATCAATTACCTCCTCTTGCGATGCGACAAGAAACTTGTATTATTAATCTCGATAAAAACTCTGGACCAGGCACCCATTGGGTGGCGTATGCAATTGATCCACGTGGAATTATTTATTTTGATTCGTATGGGTTGGCACCACCAAAGGAATTTTTAAAATATATAAACACTGCTCAGAATTCGATGCGTTCTAAAATCTGGTATTCAACATTACCAACACAAAAATTAACTGATCCGCCGATATGTGGTCGAGAAGTACTCGCTGTACTTGATGCTGTATCAAAATCAACAACACCACCTCATACAGTCGTGCATGAATATACCACGTTGTCACACTTAAACAGATGTCAGTAAATATAATGGTAGATATTTATGGAAGATCTTCTCGCAAAGATCAGCAGCAAGTCGATTTATCTAAATATGCAACTCTTGACCAGCTCAGAAATGAAATCGATGATTTATTAAATATCACAAGTGTGGATCAAAATGAAGTCGTTGTTTTTCAGCATAAACAAAGGCGATTAAAAACAAGTAATATACAATTGTTAGATGTTCTTATACGAATTCCCACCGCGGTTATTAATAATGTCGTTATTTTTTCTGATCAAGGTAAAATACAAAATTCTGGTAAGTCAGTCAACAATTTTATCAAGCGAGCTGGTGATTCATTTACGGGTACCATTTTTATGAACCGAAATAAAATTATAGACCTTGGGAACCCAACCGTAGATGCAGATGCAGCAACAAAATAATACGTCGATGATCAAGAATCTAAGCACGTATTAGTCAACGGTGGTATAATGCGTGCATTTCTCAACATGAATAATAATGGTATTAATAATCTTAGAACACCAGAATCAGACTTTGACGCTGCAACGAAGAAATATGTAGAAGATAGCAACATTCCTACAACAACTTCGTTAGCTGCAACCAATAATGAAATGACTACACTCAATGGTACTTTTACTAGACATGTACAAACGTTTTTAAATTTTCGTAGAAACATAAATAAATCTGTACATGAATTTTTTGGGGAACAACCAACAGTTGATATCAAACTCTCCGAAATTAACGTGAAACTCAACGACATTATTAACGGATTACCTAGTATTGTTCAAAAAACTAATCTGATTAAAATCCCTCTCAATCAGATCGTCAATGTGGTATACACAGTAGCATCAGGATCAACAACATGGACACCGCAAAATAACACTCTCGAACATACCGCAGAAGTAACTGGGTTATACAGGTTATCTATGTACGGTTTGGAAATTACTGTGGCCACTTCATTATCACCAAATGTATATCATAATCCTCTATTGGTGATGCTAACCAAGAACATCAAAGAAACGTTTACGTTAACATCAACGGAAATGCTCCCGAGACGTTACTGGTGGTGCCTGGAATTAGTAGCTGAAACTGTTTAATTACTTAATTAAATGACGTTGTTAGTATAATGAATCAAGGGACTGAGTCACTTATCGACGTTCAACGTCACAGATACGCTCAAGTATGTGAGTGTCAAACCAAACTAAAAAATGTCATCGACGATTATACAGTAAAAGTAAAAAAATATCGCAGGCGTATGGTTGTTATTGATATAATCGTTTACTCAGTTTCTGCTGTTGTTGCTGGAACCGGATTATTATTATCAACAATAGCAATGACAGCCCCTGCAGTTGCAACAATTGTCGTTTCAACGGCAACAACATGCGCAGGCATTCTCAGTATTATCGCTAAGAAAATATCTATGTGTACAAATGATAAATTACTTGAGTATATAACAAAACTACACACAACAACAACATCTTATTCTAAACTATCATCGTATCTTTCTGCGTATCTCAGCGATGGTAAAATATCTGATGAGGAGTTCGCAACGATAATGAAAGCCTACGATGAAGCATTTAAAATGGAACGCAATGCGTTCTCTAGCAATTTTAGTGATAAAGTAACTAACTGAAGGTTGAATTCATGAGATTGCGTTCTATTAAATAACGGAGTATTTGAAATAATGTCGACGTTGGAACTATTACAGAAGATCGTCACTAATACAACGCCGTCAAAAACTACTATGATATCATTAAGTTCGACCAATCCTGAATTTAGCGTTAACTTTCCAACTGCAATTCCAGCAAGTGAAATAGCGCTAGCACAATTACGAGTTTATCATAGCTGGCCAAATATCAGGTCAAAACCATTCGGTGGACTATAATTCACTGGTATTTGCGAATAAGAATAAACCTGATGGAACTCCTGATTGGCAAGTTGTTGGAATTTCAACGGGCAGTTATCAAATAGAACAGATTAATGATGAGTTCCAACGCAGAATTAAATCTATCACAGGAAAAGAATCCAAAATAGCAATTACTGTTTACGAACCAACATTATCAGCGGTGACTGAAATAAATTCCCCTGATTATGTTGTAGACATTTATCAAAGCACCATCAGATCTGTGTTAGGACGGCCTGATGTTCCACCTCCAGACCAAAAATCAAATGGAATTCCAGAACCAACCAAAAATGAATTTATCGCAACAGAAAAAATATTTATAAAACGTCCAAAATATCGAAGTAAAGATGCATGGCATTATATAGTATTTGAATTTAATCCAAGCAACGATGATGTATTCTTTACTGATTTTGACGGTAAAAGGATCCCCAAGACACTAAGATCAGCATTTAATGTCATCGTAGACGCCAGGACGATGACTGATAGAGATATTGTTGATGAAAATTTTTTTTAAAAGATATTTAGATCTTCTTAAGCCTGAATACGATAAAACACTTAATGATTTAAAACGTTTATTTATTTCATTGTCACAACATTATGATGATGGTGTAAAAAATCAGATAATCGAGTCAATAAACATTTAAATGGGATCTTGTTTGATTTATACATCGCTAATCGAAGTATTTTAAATGTTGCGACTAAACTCAATGAAAATCCTTACACAGATGAAAAACAAAAACAATTATTTCTTGATCATTACAAAATAACAGAAAAAGATTTACAAACATTTATAGTACCAGAATTTAACAGAATTGTATTTGAAAAACAACTCAACGATGTCATTGATGAATATTTTCCAAAATACTTGAATCATGGGGAAAAAAAACCCACCATCGATTATTCTTAAACATAATAATGATCCATACGGTGGAGGCCGTCATATCTCGCCTGGTATTGTTAATATAACATCAACGATCGCAGTCAATCTAGCATGTGATGTAATTGATGGCATCTATCAAGTAGATCTTTCGAGGTCTAGCCAGGCCCAGCAAGGATATATATTATATACATTTACGCCTCAAGCGCCACCCGGGTGGTTAATTGTATCTGAACCAATTAACCCCGTTTATCTACGTGTACATAATCCGTTATTATCAAGGATACACTTTAAACTTACTGATCAGCAAGGACGTATTTTGGATTTACAGAATGAAACGTTAAGTATAAATCTGTATGTGAGATCATAGAGCGTTTTATCACAATGCGTCATTAAAAAACAAAAAAAGTATCCGAATCGGATCAGAATAGTTTTTTTGCTGGGTTAAATCGTAATTATTATAAGTAAATAAACTGTATACTTTTACCAGGGGTTTTGTTTAGTCATTATCACATTAACTCCACTTTCATTATCATTATCACTTTCACTTTCATTTTCATTTTCACAATGCTCTCTTAACTGTCTTATACGAAAGTTTATAATCTTTTTCTGTTCGTATTCATGAGATAGTTCTAGCTTAATTTTGTCAATAGCTCGCGAGAGAGGTATAAACAGCTTTACCTGATTATCTGTAGCTGTTGCCAGCGACTGTAACATTGCCTGCTGGATAAATTTCATGAATTTATAATCAGATGGTAGTGTGTACCTGTTTTCTAATTTTCTTTGTTGTAATGATTCAAAATTACATAGAATTTTTTCAGGATTAAGATTATCAGATATATTTACACCGTTATGCTGTAATTTTTTAATCGCAGAAATAATAACATTAATGTTTTCAGAATTCATTATATTATATATGTTTGTTTAATATAAAAATATTAGTCCCTAAAGACTGTTTCAAGATGATTATATACATATGAAGATGATTATATACATATGATTATATACATATGAAGATGATTATATACATATTATATACATATTATTATGATTATATACATATTATCATGATTATATACATATTATTATGATTATATACATATGAAGATGATTATATACATATGATTATGATTATATCTTAATTAAGGACAGCACAAAACAGAGAGTCTTAATTACAGTAGCGTATTTACAGCAAGCATATTTACAGCAATTATATACAAGGTTTTGTTGTGGACGGCACAGTTACATATAAACTTAATTCTAAGAACGTTAACTCTAGTACGGCACAGTTACATATAAACTTAACTAACTTATCCTAGGGCCTTTTCTCTACGTTTCAATATAAATTTGCACACCCTCCCCATATAATCAACCCGGGGGAGTGCAAAAGTACACCCACCACGTGTTGGCATCGTGGGAAAGTGTGTAAATCTCTATTGAAACGTAGAACGGGGCGGCCTTCGGCCCCAATTAAATAAATTTTTTGGCATAATATCGCCTTCGTAGACATTTGCCATTCACGAGATTCGAACGACGGATCTTGAGCATGAGAGTCCAAGCGCGTTAGCAATCGGCCACCAGACTTCATATGTATATATGTTAAAAAAGTTATTATATAGTTAAGTATACAGAATAAAATCAGAATTTATTGTAAATGTATTGTGAATTTCTTAATAAAATCAAAATTTATTGTGAATTTCTTAATAAAATCAGAATTTTTTGTGAATTTCTTAATAAAATCAGAATTTATTTTCAGTTTCCAAATGCTTGAAACTGCATTACACAAAACCCACAGCTAAAATCTGTATTAATCAGACGTTGCCAAGGATACTAAAATAATCGATAGCTATACAAACACGCAGTGCCAGCTCATTTCTAAAAATAACCTCATGTACAAACTGCTGGGTCGCATAAGAACGTAGAAAATATAAATATTATTGAGATTTTATAGAATAATGTGCATAACAGCATCATTATTTATACAACGATGAAATTATTGAAAATTCTCAATTGTTGTAGGGTAGTTTGCACGACTGAAATTGAGGAATTTGAACAAAATTCACTGATTTTGATGGGGTATTTACACGATAAAATCAAGAAATCTTAACAATTTCGCCGAATTTCATTTTATATAATATAATATAAATTTTGATATATTTTTTAAAAACCCAAAAAATCTGATAAATCTGATTGAATTTCATAATCCAATCGTTGATTTGGCTGGGGTATTTACATGATTAAATCAAGAAACTCAAACAAATTTCATAAATCTGATGGGGTGTTTGCACGACTAAAAATGAGAAATTTGAACAAAATTCACTGATTTTGATGGGGTATTTACACAATAAAATCAAGAAATCTTAACAATTATGCTGAATTTCATTCTATATAATATAAATTGTGATATATTTTTTATAAAACCGAATAAATCTGATAAATCTGATTGAATTTCATGAATCTGCTGGGGTATTTACATGAAACGATTGAGAAATTTGAACAAAATTCACTGATTTTGATGGGGTGTTTGCACGATTAAATCAAGAAATCTTAACACATTTCATAAATCTGATGTGTATTTACACGATAAAATCAAGAAATCTTAACAATTTTGCTATATTTCATTTTATATAATATAATATGATTTTTGGCATATTTTTTATAAAACCGAAAAAATCTGATAAATCTGATTAAATTTCATGAATCTGCTGGGGGTTTGGCATGAAACGATTGAGGAATTTGAACAAATTTCACTGATTTTGATGGGGTGTTTTCACGACTAAATCAAGAAATCTTAACAAATTTCACAATCTAATGGGGTATTTACACGATAAAATCAAGAAATCTTAACAATTTCGCCGAATTTCATTTTATATAATGTAATATAAATTTTGATATATTTTTTATAAAACCGAATAAATCTGATCAAATTTCGTGAATCTGCTGGGGGGTTTGGCATGAAAAGATCGAGAAAAGCGAACAAAATTCATAAAATCTGATGGGGTGTTTGCACGACTAAATCAAGAAATCTTAACAATTTCATAAATCTGATGGGTAAAACCGCCAGCTATTCTCTAATTGATTTTGATGATTTTTCGATAAATTTGACAATAACTCACTAAAAACTGATAAAAAATAAGACACTTTGCTCAAAAATCACTTCATTTCAGCAAAAAATAGTGATATTTTAACCAAAGATTTCTATAAAATCGAATAATCATCAAAATCAATTAGAGAATCGCTGGGGTTTTGACCCTACCAGCGTTACAAAATCTAGCTGAATTTCATTGATTTTTGGTCATTTTTCATGCAAAAAACGAGATTTGTGAACAAAAAACGAGATTTTTGAACAAAATCAACAGAATAAAAAAAAAATGAAATATTTATAAAGGCGATTTTTATTTGCAATGCTGTTGAGATTTATATGTATAACTAAATTCATTGAAATGTTTTTACAGTCGAAGTTTGGACAATCAGAGAATGTGAATGATATTTATGAAAAAGGAAAATATACTTATAGTGTTGGACTCTTTCAGCCTGATAAGGTGCAAAAAGCAATGTGGGTTCTAATTAAAACTCACAATATCATTAGTACAACAAGTATGACAACTACGATATTTACTATTATGCTTGGCGGAGTTGTCTCGCTTCATTACCTAATAATATAATAACATTATATCGATGAAAAAAACACCTGCATAAAACAAACTATGAAAGCAAAGACATTGGTTCATGAAGAAGGTTCTGGTAGATAGGTAAACCTGATCTTTTGTAGAAATCTTTTGGAAAAGGTAGATCTCGTGATATTATCTGCCGCGTGTTTTACTGAAGCTGGTAATATGTTAAAGTATTTACCAGCTTTAGTAATTGATTTAAACACAATTTCTTCGCCATCTGTATTTGTGGATTTAATAGCTTTTCGTCCGAATATTTTACACCTCCCTGTATTTCCCGACTTGCAATTTTGACTCTGTGTAACAATTGAATTGGACATGAATTGAAAATGGATTTGTGGGAAAAAAAAGAAATGAATAATGAATGAAACGTTAATGGACATGAATTGAAAATGGATTTGTGGAAGACAAAAATGAATAATGAAAGAAACGTTAATGGACATGTTTTTAAAATGGATTTGTGGAAAAACAAGAATTGGATAACGAAGGAAACGATAATGGACATGTTTTGAAAATGAAACATGAAGAAGACGATGGAACTATTTATAACTTGTTGAACTATTGAAAATTTGCAGACAGAAACACTTTTAGAAATATATAAGTGGAAAATTAAAGAATGATTGTGAATGGACGATAAACGTACTGAACTAGACCATCTTGACTGTTTGCTATCTTTGACTTTCCTTGATGCAGCTTTAAATTACGATAAGTATAGATACTCATAATTTGGAATTTATAACTATAGGAACCTACAATTAGAATATTAAGGATAGAATTCTAGAAATTATAAAATGTCATAAAAATCTAGATTTAGAAACTAAGAAGTATATAGGCACAAATACCTATAAATAGATAGATTTTAGAAATTATTAAATGTAAACTGTATGATAAATATAATATAAATTTAGAATATTTAGTTTAGTGAATTTGAAGAAATTGTACAGCACGTGCACGCGGCGCTCACTATTGAGAGCGCAGGCTGTGCACGTGCTCCAGGAGTCTAATGGATTTGAACTTAGTTAAGCAGCTTATGCTATAGCACTTAGAGAGACCAAAACTAAAATTTCTACTTCTCAGATAAAAAAATAATATGGTAGTGCTAATAATGTAAAAAGAACTTTAAAAAAAAAAATCAATTAGGAAAATGGAAATGGCGTACGTACCCTACTTTGAAAAATTATAAAATCAAAATTCATTTAAAAGAAATACATAATACACATGCACTTGGAAAAAAAACAGAAACACATAAAAACCCTTTATCTTTAGAACTAGGGGGTCCCTCAGATGATGTAATTCTGAGGGGGACCACGCCAATAACAGTAACAATTCGCAGGTTATTAAGCGAGTTATTAAGCTTATTACAACTAATGTGATCAATTACATGTCCATCTTTAATGATTCCAAAATAACACTCGAACACGAATCTATGTGATAAATATCTTTTTTTCTGGTCATTAGCAGTAAATCTAAGATAACCAGTATTATCAACACTACCGATTGGTTTCTTTAATCTGCAGTTCCTAATTACACCATCACGAGATGCTTCATAATTAGCGATTATTGGATGCGCCACAAACTCATTTTCCTTCATTATTATACTAATATTATTTGTTTAAATTATTTTGAAAATCTAGCGAGCTAATCTTCTTCGGTCTTTATAGGAGATTCACCTGACAATGTCATGGTGTTTTTTTTTTTTATCGTAATATCGTTTCAGCTCTCTGTATTTTTTACCACCGCATTGTACACACAATTGAGTTTTTCCTCTGACTCCAACACCACACCGCATACACGGTTTTGGTCCAAAACTACCTTGTCTAACACACTGCATATGAAAGCCGCAGAATTCGTCTGCGCATGCTTTGTTACAAGGAGAAGTATATCCGATCATAAGCCAATGGCATCGATTCTTTGTTTGAATCATATACAAAAGATTAAAATTCAATTAAATATATATTTGTCCTAATTATAATAATGCAGGAATTATCCGCGATTGAACATTCCGCAGCTAGATTTGATCTTGACAGACTGCAGGAATATAAATTTAGTTTTTCTATGCAAGATCTAGCTTTAACGAATAAGGATATAACAAAACGTATCCGTGAGGCCAAAAAGGAATTTCGCGACGATGGTGCGGCTCATGTGTGGTCAACATTCAGAATTGGAAATGCTGTTAATGTGATGAATGACAAACGAGGAAGAGAGATTATTGATTACCTTAGACAGAAATATTTTGTTTTAATAAAATTTATTGTAAAGACAGACGATGACACTTGGATTATTCGTGACAAACGTGATTCTGTCCATAGGTCAGGAGATAATATTGTTCTTAGTAAAAATTCCAGACCAGGAATACTTACTGGTATCGACAAACCGTATTACGAGCGATCATACCCTGTGACTGCAGTTGTATACGCGGTATATCCGTTAAATAATAAACCTGACGTAGGGGATCTCAAACCCATGAAATTATCAAGGATAAATTGCGTAGCTGAACGGGTTATAGAACACTTCACAAACGCGATACGCGGAAACGGTTTAACGGATTTACGACGCAAAAAAATAAACACCTGGGCAGAAACAGTTAAAGATACCGGAGTGTCTATCAGCGACGTTGCCGAGCTGGGAAAGAAATTTAAATTCCCAATAACGGTGAAGACGTTAACCGGAGAGATTTTGTACAAACCAAAATATAAATCAAGAGGAGCTTCGATAGATATTATTGATCATAACGCTCATGCATGGACTGTGGCGGTAACAATATTTCCACGAGACAGAACAGTTAAATTTTATAATGGTCATGTATTCGATGCTATCAGAAATATCAGTAAAATTGACCCTGTATCTGTGTGGCTGTTTCAGAGTTCGGAATATGATTATCATGATCAGTTTGTACGGTCTAATGGTGATATTTATCGTACAGAATCTCTCCATGAAGAAATGAAAAATCTTGCACAACGCCTTTGGCATGAATACACATCTGATGATATTAAGGTTGAACAATTACTTAATAACTGTTTTACCGTTCCATCAATTGCTGCTCACTACGCTCAGGAGAAAAATTCATGGAAACCGACACGATTGGAATTTCTTGAAGATGTCCAAAAAAGTTGTATCGAATACGGACACGGTGGATTGTGGAACACTAAATACGATTATAATGACGTTATCTCAGTCGATATGGTAGCGTGTTATCCTGGAAGTTTTCTTGGATACGGAGAATGTTCTGAATACTTTAAGAGATTTGGACATCCCACACACGAGATGACCAGAGTAGCGATAAACGGACCCCTCCCCCAAGGAACTGCTGATCTAACCGGATTCGTCTGTATAGAGTCGTTCGAGTTTTACGAGGATCTCCATCCGATTGTTTATGCGTGGTTTGGGAGACATTTTTCAGAAAAATGTTGGGCTCCAATAGTACTAATAAAGTATATGCTTGATGCGCGAATTTTGATGTCGTTAGACGTAAGTGAAGCAATTATATCAT